>CABFVZ010004530.1:0-38638 GCA_902151445.1 Timema monikensis | reverse complement strand
CCCCCCCCCCCCCGCCAGAATTAGATGACCCTGACATTTAGCCGGAGTGCCCACCGGGATTTTAACCTCGATATCTTTCGTGGGGCTAGCACAGCAAATGTCTGTTAGAACGGTCGTCCAATCGGATACTTCCTTTCAAGTGCACCCCACATTTGCGAGAGTGAAAAAATCAAGTCAAAACCAAAAAGGGTTTTTTCTCTTAAAGGTAGTTGACCAGATTTTCCGTTTGATATAATTAGACCAGGTATAATGTGTACCTGCATTTGCTTGGAGTGAGAAAAACAATCTCAGTACGCCAGAACGGGAATCAAACGTCAATCACCTTGTCATCGGCCGTCTAGTATAACACGATAGTGACGCCTTAGACCATGCAACCATCGATGCAAGTATACAAAGATTCATATAAAATTAATTCCTTGTCATTTTAATTTACTAGTTGACCAAATTGAACTATGGTTAAAAAGGGTTTCATTTTTAGAAAACGTGATAAATGTTCAGATATAAAATATGTTGATTAATCATAAGTCCTATACCTCCTTGCTAATAGCCACGAAGACTAATTCATGTCTGACCAAGACATAAATCCAATGGAGAAAAAAGACGCAACCAAATAATATAATTTTGTAGTTATATTAAATATGCGGACCATGAACTAGCTTCCACGCCACAAACAAATTTAAATTGGTTTCTATGTTCATTACATCATAGTATTCGGGGAAAGAGTTATTGTGATCGGCTAAAGGGATGAGCTCGAGATTTTGATAAATGTCGACGTTTTATATTCACCTGATATCGAAAATGTGGTTTTATCGATGCCTTCCATTTGTCTCTGTGTTTGTATCTCAGCCTAAAGCCAAAACCATGTTACCTAGTGTATTAAACTTTGGTATCTAGGAAAAGGAAAATTATGGGTAGTTTACTGAAGGGCAAAAAGAGAAAAAAAAATCGATTTTTTTAAATTCAACTCTATATATTTTCATAAAATGTTATATCTAGGCGATTTTTAACATTATAAACGAAGTGAAAACTCTCATTTCCCAACAAAAATGTTATACCTAGACGATTTTTAACATTATAAACTAAATGGCAACTCTCATTTTCCAACAAAAATGTTTATAATGGTATTTTACACAAGCAGAAATTTCCAATTTTTATCATATCTCCAAATATATTTGAGATACGAAATAACTTATCATTGTAAATAAAGCTCTAGTACTATTAAAAATATAAATATTTTATTTTGTTTATATATCTATAAAACCAATTATTTCTAAGCTATAAGCAAATATATAGGCCAATATATATTTTATTTAGCTTTAACAATTTTTTTAGCATTGCGTATTACTACCCATTTGGGTTATACACTAATATTATATTGAAATTATTACCCAAAGATTGGGTGGCAATTAAAACGATATGGTTGCGCGTTGGGCAACAATTAAAACGTTCTTGTATTTATTTTGAGATAATTGGTATTTATAGCCCCATGATCGAGCGCCAATTAAAATGATGTGAAGTAACAACGATGACAATGCGAGTATGCCTTACTGCGCACTTACGTGTTTATACGATCTGATTACTACTGATTTTTTATTTTCATCTTAATAAAATTAAAAAGACTTTCAATTTCGCATACGATTTATTAGGATGATTTCACCTTTGGCACTGAAGATGTAATATTATATGATATAGTTTTAGTTGAACTAAAGATTATTTTTCTGTGACATTTACACGTTCCGTGTTTTGAGTACCGGGTGCTGTGTAGATTTATGTTACTTCACTCTGTATATTCAAACTCACAAGCAGCTTATATATGACCTATTCCTTGCCTCTTGAACCTCTTGTCGCCAGTGTCAAAATCAACTAATCGAAAGAGTCCTGATGACAGGTGTTGTTAAGGCTAGTTTCCTATTGGGTAGAGGGAGTTAGCGTCACTTGCTTTTTTGGTAAACACTACGGAGTTGATTTTTGAAAGAAAACAATAAGTTTTGTGGTGTAATCTATTGACATTAATTCTGAAAAGCGCGTTATTCTCCATGGATGAAGTATTGAAAGGATATTCTACATAAAATACTTTAAAGAAAAATGCACTTAACCCATGACATTTTTTAATTTATGAGAGGAGTCAAAATCAATATATCACTACTACACTTATGTACTAACTACTCTAATGGTTTAGGGGTGAGGAGGGCTTTACTTTATAGCAAGTGTGCCCACATTTGCGTGAGTGTGGAGAGTGTGGAGAGTGGAAAACCATTTTAGAAAACCACCCTACCAAGAATCTAGCTTCGATCTCCCCGTCATCGGCAGTTTAATTTACTGCTAGAGTAGCGCGTTATACCACCAAAGCGGGTGACAGTTCAAAATTATTATTATGCTCTTTGGTGAACAGAGATGTTCTTCTTCACGTAATGTTTCTGTGACAGCGCATATTACTTCTTTAGTGTAGTGTTTCTGCAATTCTGTACTGTATATTATCTCGTTTCACAAATCCTACGATGACCTATTGCCCTTATAATATTTAAACCCTTGGATTAGCTACCATGATAAAAAATAAAAAGTTTATAGAGGCATTTAGTATTCATAATAGTTGTTGCTATTGGCGTTTGTGGATCTTTCCCCTCTAAATCCACTCAAAATCTCACCATTACTACGGACTTGCTTTAATTCTGTAGGTAACGTCAAGCTGAGAAATTGACTCACAAGGGGAATTAATTTTATTGCGTGGCTCATATTATTTACTATCTGGGCTGTGTATATTTACAATATATGGGAGGGATGAATAAGGTATAATTGAAAGAATATATTCCTGCATTTATGTGGAGGGATAGTAAAAAAAAATATAGAAAAGAAATAACTCATTACAATCTGTTGGGATTCTATCATCACTGGCAAACCAAATCCATACAAAACTTCTTCTTTAGACCGTACAAATAAATCGCCACAGTTAAAGAAACTATATAAAATGCATTAAGAAAATTAGATACACATTAATTTCAATTTTTACTTTCTTGCTATCTTACAGGTAGAGAAAGTATTGTGATAGTCAAAAAAATTTAACTCGATATTTTGATGAATGTCGACGTTTCATGACCCCCCCCCCGTAATTGTTTTTGTATTTCCGTCTGTCTGTCTGTCTGTACCTCCAACTATAGCCTAAACTATTTTACCGATCAGGCTTAAACTTGGTACCTAGGGTTTTCATAGGGTTGCCCCGAGGAGTTTTCGGCATTGGATATTTAACCCTAAAATTAAGGGCAGTTTACTGAGGGGCATAAAGAGAAAAATTTGATTTTCTCAAAATTGGCTAACACGTTTTTGATTAAATTTCATTTCTAAGCATTTGTAAATATTCTAAACAAAATGGATACTCTCAATATGTCGGTAAAATGACTTTAAGGGCTCCGGTCTGATGCGTAAATTAACCTTTTTTTTTTATAATAGCTCCTTAGCTATTTGAAATATGAAATTACTTATCATTACAAATATGTAGGACTAATTTATAATACAAATATTTTATTTGAAGCAAATTTTAATAAAACTAATAACTTTCAAGCTATACACAAATATATATATATATATATTTAACTTTTCGAACACAAAAGGTAAAGTATTGCGACCGTAAAACAAAATCTAACCTGAAATGATTATGGATGTTGACGTCTCATGACCCCCGAACCCTAAAAAGTGGTCTTTGAAATTCCGTCTGTCTGTATGTCTGTTTGAACTTAAAATTAAGAGTAGCAAAGAGAAAAAATCGATTTTCTCAAAATCGTCTCTAACGATTTTGATTAAAATTCGTATCTAAGCGTTGATTAAGATTATAAATAAACTGGCTATTTTCATTTTCCCATGAAAATATCTTTTAGGATACTTTACAGAAGCAGAAACTTCCGTATCTCCGCAACTATTTGAGATACTAAATAACTTTTTATTGCAAAATTGTATTACTATTAAAATAAAAAAACTTTAGTGTGAAATATATTTTTATGAAACCCACAGTTTCTGAGATATTGGCAAATATACTAAAACATTTATGTGAGCTTTAGTTGTAAAGAGATACTACTTAAGTCTTAACACAATAATTCTCCAATCTCATAGAGTAATATAGAGTATATATACATCTATACACACACATACATATATATATATATATATGTGTGTGTTACGTTTCGTCAAAATTAGGAAGTCGGCTCAGAAGTTATGATACACACACAGATTGAGGCAATGAGAAAGGCCGTTTACACGAGTCTGTTTTCTTACTGAAACCCTTCAGTTACTTTCAATACTTGATAGAAAGCCCACATCAATGATCACAGTGTTTAAGATGTAACTCTATTAATAGACTGGATTACTGGTGAAGGAAAGATTGGGGCTAAAATCGCGGTCCTGTGTACTGATAATATTTCTCCTTACTACCCAATTAGTGTAAATATGTGTTGGCACAAAATGGTAGAAAGACTTGGTGGGGAAAAATCTCAAATTGGTAGAATTTTTTTTTTACACCAGTTGGACTTACTTACCTTTGTTTTAAAATAGACTTGTCCCCGTCAGTTACACTGACGAAAGTGATTACTTAGAATTATTGTTCTAATTTGGGGTGATGAGAAAGCCCTTTATTATGTAGGTCAGCTCATACCACAGCAAGCTCTTAAAGGACATTGTCCAGCTGAGTCAGGTGTTGACAAATATGAAACCTTTTCAATTGTACGCAATACTCATTGTTCTTTACTTTTATTGTGCCTGTGGCATTATTACTTAAAGAAATAGGAACCATCTTAACTGCGACTACCGTTAGAGCTCATCGAAGCTTGACACTCAAGCCAGACTCGAATGTTTCAGATCTGGCCGGGTGTTTTGAAGTGATTTTCTTTTTCCCACATTGTGGTTTTCCGTACTCTCTCAAATTGGATGCCTTTATTGGAAATTATACATATTTTATCAATATCATGCATTTAAAGCGTGAATACACCTTCTATGCTAAATATATAGATAACTAATGGTAAAACTTACTTCAGTGGCTACATAGTTTAAGGCGCTACTCTCGCAATAAACTAAGCTGCCAATGACGGGGAGATCGTGGTTCATTCTTCGTCGGATGAACTGAGCGTAGTTTTCCCTGAATGATTTCCCAGTATTTCTCTCAACGCAAATGCGGATATACTTCCTCTAAATTCAACCTTACTCATCCCTAACCCATTAGCGTAATTAGTACATAAGCATATAACCTGAATGAGTATTAAGATGTAAGGCTAAAAAAATTTTTTTTTTTTAATATGGTAAGACAATCGTACACAGTTTCACATGAAATCCATAGAAATTTGGAACAACATTTTCACTAATAGTTAATTAATAAACTATAGCTAACTAAGTTTTCTTAGAAAAACAAGTATACAATGATATATTATATATGATATCAAACACTCCCCAGATATATATTTCAAACCAAATTGTTAAAGCCACATTCTAAAAATGTTAAATTTTCAAAAATCGGTTGTTAGCATCTTTATATTAAGTTTAAAAAAAATCAATCAGTAAGTCGACAGACCGAATTGTAAGATTCACTTTTTTTTTAAATTCTGGGGCAGATAAAACTTCTGGACCCATCATCATTTATTTTTATTTTATTTATTTGAAGTATTTAACATGCAATTTCTGAAAAGACTGACTATATCAGAACACGAGAATTTTTATGAACGAGAACCAAAGGGCCTGCCAATTTGTTGGGAAAGGTTTTCACATACCTTCCTCGGTTCTTTTACATGCCACAATTGACCTGGGACCGACGGCTTTACTTTCATTCTGAAGGAAGTTGTGCTACGGATCTTTATCGCTATCTATCGACCCCGGCTGAGTTTGAACCAAAAACATCGAGTCCTGTTCGACCCCATCATAATATCAAGCTAGAAAATGTACAAATTTTCACATTAAAAAGTAAAAGAACTCGCATTGGCCAAATAAGATTAATTTTGCAGTGAGAATCAAATTTATAGTTTAGTCCATGAGATTAGATAAACTTCCGTGATTAATCAACCAAGTGATTATAACATTTAATTATGGTATCACAATTTAAATATTATATAAACAGTTTAATCTGAATGCTATTATTATTAGCACCACGTCTTACTAACCGTTCCATTTACACGCACTTACGCTAATGTGTAAGGGTAGGTTGAGTGTGAGATTAAATTGAGGACCTACAGTTTAACGTGGAATCCGAACCACGGTGGAGGCCTGGCATTCCACACATTTACAAATTGTGTTTAATACAAGTTTTGCCAAAGGGGGAGAAGGGTTTGGAAATTAAATAAATCTATGCCAGGACCGAGGACTGAACCCCTGACCCCCAGGTCACCTGACACCTTATCCCTGACCACCAGGTCACCTAATCTGAGTGAAATACATAACAAGTGACACTGTTCTAGTAGATCGGTATGTGCAAACTATTTCAGATATCTTTTACTCAAAAATACCTTTTGAATTTCAATGTTGCTAAATACACTTAAAATACAGTTTAACCCTAAAACAAGAAGGGATCCAAAATTTTAATTTTTAACTTCCGAGCAGCCTTGCTGCCAAAACTACGAGCCTGGATAGTAAATTCCAGAATTAAAACACATCGGATTACCTTATTGATACCAAACTCCTTGACAGCAAATGACAAACACATAGTCAAAAGTACTTTTATTACTATATCTTTAGTTAGGCTGGTTATGTCAAATTATTTTAAGTTTTGTTGGCCATATTATGTTTTTGTTTTTATTTATTATTGTTTGTTTAAGAACCAAGTAGGTTTATTTAATTAATTTAATATATTTTAAATTGAGATAAATTTAAAGACGTTTAAAAGGTTAGATTAGATTTAGTTTAAATAGTTTAAGTTTAGTTAAATTTGCATAGGTTATAAAAAATGCACTAAGTTAGTTCAAGCTAAGTATTGTTAGATTAAATCAATAAGAGTTAAGTTAGTATTTTTATCACCGCGTCTTACTATCGGTTCAGGTTATACCAGTTAAGTTATTTAATTTAGGTCAAGCTAGTTAAGTTTAAACCAATTTATTCAAAGTAATAATATTTAATATTTTAGTGAATGCTTTAATATTAATATGGTAGGTATGGTAGGTAGGTAGTCATTTTACTACTAAATATTGAAGAAGATTTTACCATTTTGGTTAAAAAAAAACTACATAGTTACAAATTTATTAATAAGAATGGTAAGAAATTGATCCAAAGTGTAATTATTAGTGTTATAAAAAATTTGACTGGAGGGCCAAGAAATTGGAAAAGAGCTGACACGTGGGTTTGAAACAGTGTCCTAGAAAATTGAATAGGAGGGCCCATTTCCTTCTTTAATCTCGGCTCGGCCGCGTTTCAAAGTTTTCTGACTGTTGTTAGCAAATTTGACCTCAAACCAATGAGTAGCTCATACTTTAAAATGTAAGAATATTCTCAAGTATTTCCCTATCTCTCTCATTAGACGTTATTCCACGGGGAAGAGAATAATCTACAGTGTTTGTAGCTAACCTACTATTCACTAAATTACCAAACAAAAATGCAGCTCTCAAATCTATGCATACTATAAGGATAAAAATAATACGAGGAACATTGGCCAAACCACCTTAAAATGGTAGAACTGCGCAAATAAACTGAAATAAAATAAAAATTTCTATCTTCACCTAGGTTATCTTCCGTCTATCCATACCCGCTTAAGTAAAGATGAATTATATTATAATGATTTAAATGATAAACTTTTAATTTTATTTATTAATTTTCTCTTCAAATATGTTTCAGTCATGCTAATTGTTTGAGCAGGGTAAGCTTGAGTGACATTAATATAATTCCTGAAGATCTGCACTTGCAATTTTTAGCTGTACCCTTCATTTTACAACAGGGGCGCACCCAGTATTTTGAGCTGGGGGCTTTTTACATCATAATTCTCAGAATTGCACCATTATATATTTAAATTACTGTAATATTTGGAAATTTGATTCAAAAGGGGGGGTGGATAGAAATATATAGAATCAGTGATGCCCCCTAAAAAGTGGGGGCCCAGAGGTTTCTCCCCCGGGAAAATTTTAATTCCAAAGGACGCAAATGGTAATATTCAAGCTAATTTTTACAAAAATTAGATCTTCGGCCTACCCTCTGTCACTGTGTACGCCACTAGTTAACAGGTCTGTGTTTAGACATTCTTTTTCACACCCAGGATTTGCAGTTAGTGGAAGCGGGGGCATATAATAATATCAACTGCCTCTTCCCCTCTTCCTGATACAATAGTGTTTATATAATGGCCCTAAATAATAATTTCAATTACTGTACACACTTCAAAACTTTATGTACAAAGAGTAAAGACTTTAACAATTTCTAGAAAATATTATGGTACCACAGGTCCCGTTTTCATTTAAATGCAAATTTACAGTGAAATTAAAAATCAACAGAAAAAAATATTTTTTTGAAAAGCCCTAATTACTGCACAAAATTATTTGTTTTACATTAAATATAATTAAACAAAATATAATTGATTAATTGACAGAACATAATGCTAATCATATTTTTGTAATATTATTAATTTTCCGGGGGAGGGCCTTCAGCTGGGGGAGCTTCAGCCCCCAAAGCTCCCCGCCGTGGGTTCTCCCCTCTTTTACAATGACATCTTTGATAGCCTTGACCTCCCGACAATGATTGAGAATTTGCTAGCTGATGTAATTTTTTTTTAGTGATACTGTGTTTAAATGACTAGAGTTTTGTCACAAACCGTAAACTGGTTCCTATAAAAGCGTCCAGCCATTGTTCAAATTTCGTTCCCTACTTTATATAACTCTTTATCATCTACTTCTACTACCACCGCAATAACGTTGCTAAAATCTCCTCATCCTCTGTCAACATCCGGGCTATGCTTCCAATTTGAGCTAGGAGGAACTTAGATTTAGACAATAAATTTAATTATCTTTGATTGAATTTATAGATTCTCTTTGGATTTACGTCTATTAACAGCAGTGTCTTCTTTTTTGCCGCAAAGTTCACAAAATATATTTTCCCTGGATGTCTCACCACAGACCTCTTACAGACCCTCAGAGTTTGGCCCCTGTTGGTTTCCTTCATCTCCTTCCTCTTGGTTCCTCTCCATGTTTGGCTCTTCCTGATTTCCTTCAGCTCCTTCCTCTTGATTCTTCTCAGTGTTTGGCTCTCCCTGGTTTCTTTCAACGTCTGCCTCTAGGTTTCCACTGATGTCTGACTCCACCAGGTAATTATCATCGTCTTTACTCATCTCGACACTTCCATTACGTGTTTAAATTTGACTAAATCTTATTAAGTTTCAAGACCATCGATGACATCTTCGGGTAAGTAGGATGAAGCTAAAGTGATTTTGATTTCACAGCCATAGCTTGATAAGGAGGACGCTTTAGTCCATCGTGATAAGCTCTGTTTTTCACAAACTGAACAAATTTCTTCAGAACACCGGTTAGAGTTTCTATCAGACATACACGTCACGCGTCACGAGTAGGTTTTGCACATCTTGATTAGCCCTTCCGACAATACCCTGAGACCGGCAGTGGTGTTGTTTGCCATGGACAAACTACATCACTCCCAGATGGCTCAACTGAGATAGCTAGTCTGAAGTTTTGCCCGATGACTCCATGTGAAGTCAAGAAAAGTTTCTCACACTTTAAAAACATTTTGTCAGACAATAGAACAAAATTTACAACTGAAAATCTTGAGACGTATTTGGTAATTAACTATAATTGTAATTAATTTGTGTTTATGGAAAGTGTATGCTGGATTTTAAGTATGAATAGTAATTTTTTTTAGTGTTTTGGTGCCTTTTTTTCATTACTATACCTATTTTATTCTTTTTAATTCCTATTGACTGCCTTTTTTTAACTTTAATATCTATTTATGTGCCGATTTTTGAAATTTTTAGTGACTGCCTTCTTAAAAAATGTTAGTGCCTATAAATCTTCCCCCTAGTTATAAGGTCATACTACATTCCTGGTAGGGATTTGAAGCTCCTACATCGGTCACCGGCAGAGTTTTACATTTATCTTACGGTAGTGTGTGACAGGGATACATGTGTACCAGCATTTGCTTGGGGTTGAAATGTGAAATGCTACAAGCATTATTTTATTTATAAAGTGATTAGCGTTGGTCACTCTATCAACCCTGATAGGGATTTGAACCCCCTACCTCCTTATGTCACAGGGCGAGATATGTACCCCCATTTGCGTGATTGGAAAAAATAAACACGACCGCAGATGGTGGATAGTGGTCTTTCAAGACATATTGTGCCCCTTAGCCACCAGGGGGTAACACGTCCACGTTCACTAGCCGCGTGAGCAAGACTGCGGCGTAGCGGTAAATTCATGCTGTTTTACATGAATCGGGCAATCACTGATGTGGAAATAATATTATTGTCCAATTACATACGGTACACCCCGATGAAGCGACTATAAACAGACCTTCAAATCATTACATTCGGTCATTATAATTAATAATTTCGCTGAGTAAACATCAAAATGAGTTTCAACGCACTGGAAAATTGGCTTAATTCAGGTATGTTTAAAAGGGTTTTGTATATTTTAATGGTAACTATTTTCTTTATTACGTCTTTGATGCACAGAGGTATTTCCTCCTTTGATAGAATGTAAAGAAGATGCACCCCGGGCACCTGCAGACATAATTCAATCCGCAGCGCTCAATAGTCCGGACCATTTGGCGTTTTTTTTAGCGAGGACGGAATTTGCCTGGTGGATGACAACTGGTCCATGGGTAATTAACGTCCTGCTATAGATTTTAGATAGTTGTTAGTGGTTTTTACCCACGATAGTAATCAACATGTATTTATTTATTATCAGATTACTGGGATCCATACGGGTTGGATGATGGCTTGACGGTGGGCCCGGATGTAAAAATACCGACGCTCAGCGATTGGGGCGGCTACACGACGTAACACCCGCAGCGTGGGTGCAGCCGTCAGGTGCTGGAAACATTAAGGTGTAAGTGAGGTCTGTACCAGCCCATTTCCTTTTGCTGTCAGCGGTTTGCCCCAGGTGACAAACTCCAACACACATGTCCCTGACGCATGCTATGGAAAGGCTGTCAGCGGGGTGACTGATGTTTGGGGTGAATTGGACACGATAGATCGCCTACTATGTAAGTTTGTCAATTTTCAACTACTAAAGAACATATTTTAAATTTATATAAAAGGTACTATCTACAAGTTAGAATACTGTAGCCACTAGCTTAGAAAGGTACAATTTATTACACAAGATTTATTTGCTTCCTTCTCTCGCTCTCTCTCCCCAAACCACTGTTATTTCACTTTTCCTGTAGAGCTTTAGTTAAAGTTTGAGCTATCAGATGGCGTTGGCATCTAGAAACAGGCAATTTCGAGACATTGTCAGTTGTTAAACTTTCGAGCTAACAGATGGCATTGACAACTAGAAATCGTCCATTTGACGTTCTGCTCAGGGTATAAGGTTTTAAAACGAAATTAATATAGAGTTTCAACGTGTTTAAGTATACCGACATAATAATTAACCGTAGAAATTATATTGTTGCTTTAGGCGGTTATTAAAGAGAGAGAGAGAAAAAACCCTATATTGCGGATGATAATTTGTTTGGTGAGCCAAAAGTCTCGGGTTGGATTCTCGGCATGGATGAATATGATGGTTTAACCTTTCAAAGTGATAAGTTAACTGCCATGGACTGTATTTTGAACCTGTCCTAGTCTTAAGTTAGATTATAACGTATATGAAGGTATGACATGAAAAAAGTGACCCGACTCTTAGGAAGGGCAGTGCATCGAATTTGTTTCAAGAGGTTTTAGTAATCCGCTATTTTT
This sequence comes from Timema monikensis, assembly GCA_902151445.1. Classification (NCBI taxonomy): domain Eukaryota; kingdom Metazoa; phylum Arthropoda; class Insecta; order Phasmatodea; family Timematidae; genus Timema; species Timema monikensis. Next base: position 26,796 of record CABFVZ010004530.1, on the reverse strand, counting down.
ACAGCCATTAAAATATATCGACATAGTAATTAAACGGAAATTATATTACAACTATTTACATTGTTGCTTTAGTCATTTGAAGAACCCCCCCTTTTTTTGCACGATAATTTATTGGATTTATAGTGTGAAAGCATAGTAGTTTAAACGTACTTTATGTTTTAAGTGTATTTCATTACAGATACTTTGCGATTGTTGGTATAATATATATATTAATATTAACATTTAAAGAGAAAGAAAAAATGTGTAAATATTTTTACAGGCATTCAAATATATCACCATAATAATAATAATAATTAAACAGGGTAATTATATTATAAATATTTACATTGTTGCTTTAGCCATTTGAGAAACCCAATATTTTTTTGCATGATAATTTTCTTTTATTTGTAGTGTGCAAGCACAGTAGTTTTAAAGTACTTTATATTCCAAGTGTATTTTATTACACACACTTTGCGAATGTTGGTATCAGTTAAAGCAATTATGTTTAGGAAAAGTTGTATTAACATATTATATAATACCAAAAGTAGTTTGAAATTTAAAAGTAATATATATTAATCGTAGTATTTAAAGAGAAAAAAATCGTAGGTTTACAGAAAATAAATAATTTAATCTTAATAAGCCTGGAACAATTATATTTAAAGTGTTTACTTGGAAGTTAATTTGAATTCAAACTTTTGTGCTTTATCTCAAATGGATAATGGAGATGCCTGTCCAAGCCACGGAAAAGACGCGGCCCAGTCCCCAACATCCACAGCCCCCATTCAGGCAGCGGGAGCTTTGCCGCGTTCAGGAGTCTTCCAACAAATCGGTGGTTAAGGGCGAGGCAGCCTGAAGCACATACACCCATAAAGACATGGATATGGCAGTGGCGGGGCCATCATCAACGTCACAGCCGGGAATTAGTGGTCTGGTAAATCAGGTTGGTGGATGGCTGTCTCATGGTATCCCTCTTTGAATCGTCGAGGAGAGGATAAAACAACTGAGGCATTTCTTTTATACTGGTGGAGAAGTTACCGTACATCTTGGTGCTCCAGTAAGCGATCGTGACGCATTAAGCTGGCTTGAAGAGCAAATTACTGTTTTGCTCAATCGGCTGCAGGATCGTGGTGTCAACGTCAATGATCATTTTTGCTCACTTTTGAACAGCACGGACTCTACGTTGAACCCTGCATACGTCTCATTTAGGTGGTGGATCAGTTATACGCTTGAGCCGTGCTCGATAACGTAAGTCGCGTGTTGCAGAGTAATAGCGTGTTCTTAAGTACGGCACCACTGTACGTTAAGCTCGGCCATTTTAAGGAGCTTCGTGGGAGTTGACGTCATTGTGATAAACTCTTCCCTGCTACCACATACAGTAGAAGAAATAAAGGAATCATTACGTTTCAAATTGGTGACGATACACATTGTCTTACCCGTGAATTGGTTTTCGCCAGGGCTGTGTGTGATGTTAAAAGAGAACCAGGATGCATAGACATGAGCACCTATCAGCACATAAAGAAAGGTCACAATATTCAAAAATACAAACTAAAAGATTTATGCCGTGATGCCCGTATATATCTTTTGAAAGGTGGTGGAATCACTGAACTGATGTGGATTACAGCCTGCTCGAATCCTTTATCTCCCGTGCCACAACACTTGCAGAAACCGTCTACGTCAAGGGGACAGAAAATAAAAAGTATCTAGCCAAATACACACCTGTCGTAGATCTGTACGTCAGAGGGTGTTCATCTTTGAAAACACTTAAATTGGGCCGAACCATGTGCATGGTACAAAGTTTTGTTAGGAATTTATGTTAGGCCTCCATAGTTTGAGGACTTCGAGATTGGATGATTGAAGATGGACAAGCGCCCCATAAGACGTGCGCTGAAAACCAACCCGTGCTTCCGTTCTGTACGATTGAGTGTTTTCCCTGCTGATCAACTACCCAAGACCTGCCGCTCTAGTCATCAACACGGGTACACACACCAAGCCTGGGACGTATTGGGTCACCATCTTTATCGACAAGAATGGCGTGGGAGATAATTTTGACATTTATGGATTTCCACCCCTTATAAAGTCACATCTGGAAGTTATACGCAAAAACACATCCCGCACGTCTCATAGCACGATACAACTTCAAAGCATAGCCTCAGAAGTTTGCGGCCATTACTGTGTCATGTACCTTCTCTATCACGCCCGGAACATTCCAATGAAAACTTTCCTAGCCCTATTCTCGCCCACCAGTCATATAGTCAACGATGCTAAGGTGTTGAGGTACTACACCACATTTGACAAGATGCTAGGGTCCTGCCACCCCTCAAAAGGCTGCGTCCAATCAGTCTGCGCCTTGTCTTCCCCTATAAAAGGAACATCCCAATGGCGTGCACCCGCAAAGCAAAACCTGTAAAGTTGTATTGGAATGACGCATATATTCGTTCATACGTATTTCTACAGTGTCTCTTAGATGTGTTGGTAAAATTCCATGATGAAACCTTTAATGTATAATAAATATGTGTTTGTAATATCGCATTTTATTCCTAAGGGATAAGGTAAGGGACAAACAAGTTTTGGAATATAATATTTATTATACACTTTTATATTTTCAACACTTAGTTTCCGCTGGACGAAGTCGACGCCAAACGAGTCATCGTCAGTATGAGAGTCAAGAACAACTTTACGCCTTATGTCCACCTATAAAAATACGGAGGGAATTGTGCGGTGTATAACCGTAAAGAGTGGCAAGAACTGGACAACTACAAGTCGGTCATATCAAAGTTTTTCAGCAACACGCAGCCTCCTTAGAAGATTAGTCTGAATAATCATAAAATCTCTCTGAAGCACATGTGCGGTGACCGTATGGTCGTCATTAGCGAGAAACAAGACGCCAGACTCATATGGTTCGCCTATCTAACACCTAGCTGGTCGCGTCTTTGTGAGGTGCGGGACCTCATCGACGTCACTGTTGACCGATGGGATATGTGGTCGACACCCGTTGCATGATATTGCAACAATTTGATCTACACACTCGTCGTGTATGTATGCGACACGCTAACAGCCTCAGTGGATGTCATCGATCTTGAAAAGCCTACGGTGGAAACATACATCAGAAACCTGGATTTTATCAGTGCTACCTACTATACATGTCAAGTCACCAGTTTGGACTATTATAGTTGGATTGTGAACTAAAAACAATTTTACCAACACATCTAGAGACACTGTAGAAATACGTATGAACGAATATATGCGTCATTCCTGTAAAAGTGTATAATAAATATTATGTATGTATGTGAAACCTTTAATGTATAATAAATATGTGTTTTTAATATCGTATTTTATTCACCCAAAACTTGTTTGTCCCTTTCCTTATCCCAACACGTAGGGTAGCCAGATACGAGTCTCGACTTGTCAATCCACCAAACTGATACAGCCCCACATGTCGACGGTAGGTACCAAACAGCTGATTTTAGTAGACTTTTGTGGGAGGGATAGCGGCCCCTAGCTGAGAATTATAAATCACTGTGAGGAGTCCATCTGGAGAGAGAGGCCCTTGAATGTGTATGTTAAGAGCTGTGTCAATGTTCCCGCTATTCTTGTCTCGACTTGTCTTGTCAACCCACCAAACTGGCGCCAAGGTTGTGATGACGTCACCGGGAAAAAACAATTACCACTGAGATGGGGAAGGGTAGCAATATCATTCAAGACCGGATATATTCCTGTCTCGACTTGTCTTGTCGAGCCACCAAATTGGCACCAGGTATGAATCATCAGGGTTGCAACAGAGCGATGAAACTCATCGGGAAAACCCATTGCAACATATAAGGGGAAAGGGAGGGTTTCCGGGGTCAATGACCTTATGTACTAGCTTACGGTTTTAAGGTTACGATCTATTCCTGTCTCGACATTTCTTGTCGAGTCGCCAAACTGGCGCCAGGTATGAATCAGAAGGGTTGCGAGAGAGCGATGACGTCATTGGGTAAACCCATTGCTACATGAAAGAGGGAAGGGGGAAGGTTGCCATGGTTAATGATCTCATGTACTAACTCACGGTTTCAAGGTTGTAATCTATTCCTGTTTCAACTTGTCTTGTCAAGCTGCCAAACTGGCGCCAGGTATGAGTCAGCAGGGAAAACCCACTGCCACATAGAAGGGGAGTGTTGCGACATCAAGCACAATGATGACGTCACACAGATCGGGGTGACTTGTCTTGTCAAGCCTCCAAACTGGCGCCAGGTGTTAATCATCAGGAAAATCCCATTGCCACATAGAAGACCAACGGAAAGAACTCCAGACACAAACCTTTGCGACATTGCAGGAGCAACAGAGGCAACCAGGTAATTAATCCCATGTCGTCATGGAAATAACAAGAGGGGAAATAGAGGGGAAATTTTCTCACGGATGTGGAAATGGGGTCAAACTTGGAGGGGGTGGATGGGAAAGCACTGTCCTCAGCCAGTGCTATAAATAACAGCCAATTACATTGATGTACTGAGCCAGTGCTATAAATAGCAGCCAATCACAGCGCTGTTCTAAGGTGCCAATCCATCTACTCATACCTTTCCCCAATTGTATTCAAATTTAAGGTGTGGTCGAATAGCTACTAATACACAGTAAAAATGACTGATTTGCAACCGAAATCCTAAATTTACCAATTATGATTTTTTTTAAATTATTTTTATTATAACTGTTTGGACACTTTTATAAATTGATATTGAATTTGATAATTATTTTGTATGCATATATTATTAAAATTAACTCAAAAAACACATTTTTGAAAATGCTTGGATTTAAAAAACAAAGAGATACAATCTTAAACTTCGTGTGTAATTTACAAATATAATATTTTTAATCACGTAAATCTATTCCCTGGGCCATAAATCGGTCATTAGTTACATAAATTTAGTGTTGTAACAAGATAGGGTTGACAACCCCCCCCCCCACACACACACATACACATACACACACCTACTCAAGCCGAGAGAGAGAGGAAGTGTCTGGAAAGACCCAAGATTCAGAGGGCAATAATCCTATTGTTCGCTTGACAGGACAACACTAGTAGCCTTGAAACCTTTCCAGAGGACCTGTAAGAATATATTTCAGTTGTATTTTTCCCTGAGTCTTAAAAAAAATCTTTGCAAGCTAGAAGGTGAACTTACATCAACATTATTTCATAAAATAAATAGGATTTTTTTTCAATGGGGATTTTAACATGTAATTATTTATGAAAACTTGGATTATATCAGCACACGACTTACAAACTAGCTTTGAACTATGACATACATAACCGTTTACTAAAGTTAAATTAGCGACTTTACATGGACTCGAAACCGGGACCCTTAACATAGTAAGCACACGTGCTATTGACCTAACTAAAGTGTCAATTAAAATATTATGAGAAAATTACTACGTAAAATATGATAAGTCACCTTAAATATATGTTAAAAAAAAGTGACCAAAGCAAAGCTGTGGTAAAATAATATTTAATATCAAAATTAGATTCAATTGGAATGTTGTGCAAGTTGACGCAACTTATGATGACTCTCAACACACACAGTATTAAATTATTTACATTTATTTTGTATTAAAGAGTGAATACTTTTCTAAAGCATACAATTATTTGTATGCTTCTAAAATAAGAATTAACTTTTTGAGGTCAGCGTAGTATTTCGAATTTATCGGAAAATATAAGCTATCCGCCAAGTATACCAGAGTTGGACTGGGCCCTCCAAAATGGCTCAGACTTTGGCTTTCCAGAGGGCGTAACATATTTTGATGATTTCAAAAAAAGTTTACCTATTTATTGTAAAATAACTATACGAATTCTGGTAAGGTTAAATAATATTCTCTAATAATAAATATTAGTGGATACTGCAAAGACTTCCAAAATAACATTTTATTTGTTTTCTCTGTGTGGCTCAAAGCATTATTGAATAATGTGAGTTTCATAGGTTATTTTTATAAAATAGTATAAAGAAAAATTCATGGGATGAGTGAATTTTATTTCACAAAATTGTAAAACATCTAGCATTTGAGGAACAAATTGTACAAGATATTAAATCCTTGGTAAGGGTCCTAAGACTATTTGTATATAGTCTGTCTCATCAACAACCATCCTGAGCAAGCTGGGTTTGTCTCGGAAAAAAGGGTGGGTACTACATCACACCCCCAATCACCTCAACTAAACCAGACTTATATCAACGCTGAATACAAGTCCCTCCAAAGACACACACCAACAGATTCCAAAAATAAATTTTCAACCTTACGCCAAGATCCTAAAAATTTTAAATTTAGAAATTATTGAATTAATTTTTCAACTCTACATATCAAAATTAAAATAAGGGAAAAACACTGCTATAAAACACATTTATAACATAAGAATACGCGTAATTACATCTAATATTACTAGTCAATTTAAGTTCATTAGAGAAATTAAGTATTGAAACGGGTGATCAAAGATTATTTCAGGGATAGTGTTTTGTTACGATCTCCGTAAGGTTATGTGGGAACTAACTTAAAGGCCTACAAAAGGCTCTCCCTTCCAGCCAAACTTGTAATTAACCAATAGATCTTAATGTTTAATATCTTAAATTTTCTTAATTCTTACTTCAGCAACGAAAAATTACGCAGAAGCCAAAAAATTACACACGCATAAAATCATCACTAAACGCTATCACAACAACTAAACAGCTGATTTCTACTGCTACAAGGGCAACCACATGACAACAGCCACACGGATCATGGAAGAGGTGTGCTTTCTCTCCAACTGTGGCTGACGCCGATAGGTCCTTGTTGCCGAACATCCTCCAACCCCTAAATTTGTACTTGCTCTAAATTTAATTTCCCCTCCACGGCCTCGCCTAAGCTTGATCATTCGAATATTTTGAATTTTTTTTTATTTTCAGCATTGCAAATTTTATTCGGCTAGAGTGAGGTGGAGCCTGGTCTGAGGGCGCACAAAATAAAGAAACTCAAGGGCAGATAGGTCAGCCCAAGTCTGATTAGTATGTAACGAGTTACAAGTTCAAGCTATTTCAAATGGGGCAACACTCACCAAACTCCCTTTATGAACTCCAGCACTAGAGCACGTGCACAGACCTCCGCTCTCTGACACTCTACTCAACTGACTAAGTGGAGCTTTCGTTCGACTGACGTCTCGGGAATCAATCCACGCCTAGCCGGAAACAAAAGAATGAGGTTCCGCGTGGCCGCGTAAAGTTGCAAGTTCCGGCACTAGAGCCGTCTAGATCTTTCTACGAGCTGCCAGTTCCTTCTTTTATTGTTGTGTTTGTTCTTTCCACCTACGGGATCTATTATTTAGTTTAGTAAAATGCTGGTGCACTTCCCTATCCTATGCTGATAAATCGTAGCTATGCTAGGAAAATCAGGTCGACCAGCAAAACCACCCCCTTTTTTCTCACTCTCGCAAATGTTGTGTGCATTGAGTGGTATGTCCCCAGCCGATGGTCGCCCCAGAAGACCCCAAGACCCTTTGTAAGCCCCGTTATCCACCAGACAACTTCTAGCTGCCGACGAGGATGGACGTGCCGGGTAGACGCTCTGCTATGTCTGTTCATGCAAATGTGGGTACATTTTGGCACAGAATGAATAAGTTTGGATAACAAATGTGGGTACACAAGGACGACATTAGCTGTGCTAGCTTTCGGGTTGTGGGTACCCCATAGCGCTGAATGAATAAGTTTGGTTTAGTAAAATGCTGGTGCACTTCCTTATCCTATGCTGATAAAGCGTAGCTATGCTAGGAAAATCAGGTTGACCAGCAAAACCACCTTTTTTCACTCTCGCAAATGTTGTGTGCATTGAGTGGTATGCCCCCGGTCGATGGTCGCGTGGTCTAAGGCGTCTATGACGGGGGGAGCGGCGTTTGAGACCGTGTATCTAACTCAGGAGCATTGGATAGACGCACACCTACTTGATTATTACTTGTTTATTCTAGACAATTTGAAACTATCTGGTAAATACTCTTTAAAATTAGTACCGCTGCAACTAGCTATAGATATTTTGCCACTACAATATGATCTCTCACGCAAATCAGCACTTATTTCACTCTTGCATTAAGAGCATAGTACGAGTGGCAGCTAAATACAGCTCATTTCAACACCCCACTGTTACTTTTTCGATAACAAATAGTGTGAAAATCTCGAAATCATCAGGGGGAGAGACAGAAATCTATATTGCGTATGATAATTATTTTTTGTTGCGTCAAAAGTCCCGGGTTCGAATCCCGTGTCAACGACTGAGTAATAATAAATAAAAAACTTTCGGTACTAATAATTATATCTTTTTTTAGCCCGAAAGACCGAACTTTATATTTGTTGAGGTGCCAAAAGTCCCGGGTTCGAATCCCGTGTCAATGACTGTGTAATCATAAATATTCCAAGTATACTTTTCATAGCTTGAGCTAAAAAAACTTTCGGTGCTAATAATTATATCGCTTTTAGCAAGAGAGACAGAAGTTTTTTTTGTTTCAAAAGTCCCGGGTTCAAATCCCGTGTCAATGACTGAGTAATCTTAAATATTCCAAGTATAATTTTCATAGCGTGAGCTAAAAAACTTTCGGTACTAATAATTATATCGATTTTAGCAAGAGAGACAGAAGTTTATTTTTTTTTGTTTCAAAGTCCCGGGTTTAAATCCCGTGTCAATTACTGAGTAATCATAAATATTCCAAGTATAATTTCCATCTCATGAGCTGAAACACAACAAGGTTATTTGGCTTGGGGCGCATTCAAAGGACTTTGACACCCGTGACTTCCATGTCACTCATATAGTTATGGTGGGAGGAGGTCGTGGGTTCGAATCTCGCTTGGGTGATTTTCTACTCTCCCGAAATGCTGGTACACACCCCCATGGATTTAGAACGCCTTGCTAAAAATGTGTAGAGGTCAGGGTTTGCTATATACCGTTCAATAATCTTAGTGCAGGGGTTAGAGGTTTGAATCTCTGTCTTTCACGAAAACGCCTTGTTGGTGGCTAAGTAATAGCTTTGGCTACCACATTCGATATGCTCAAGAGGTCGAGTGCCAGATAACGGGACAATGCGGAGTTAACGAGTCTGCAATGGGGTAGATGCTACTAACAACATAGCCTACGGTTAAAACCAGATGTTGAAATTTGATATTTCCGAGTCTATGAACTTTGGGGTTGGTGGCGGGAAAAAGATAAAGGAAGTAGAAGAGGTGGCATGATGAAATGCGGGGAAGTGAAAGGCAGTCCAACAGTATTGTGACAGGGAGCAGTTGTTCATTCTTCGCCAGGCCGCCATCAGAAGAGCTTCGTGCTTCAAGCCCGACGTCGCGGACCTTATGCTAATAAACAAATAAATAGAAAAACTCCAACACCTCAATCCTAGCCAATAATTAATTAGCAATAATCAATTAAAAATCATTAATAATTAATCATCAAGAACCAACATGTCCAGGGTGGTAGGCGAGGGGGTTGTAGGGTGGGGTTGTAGGAGATGGGTAGGTAGGGGAGGAAATTTCATAATCAGCACTTGGGAACAGCCAATCACAATACAGAGATTGGTAAACAACATTGTGCAACAACCAACAACATTGAGTAATCATCACAATACACACTCTCTACACGTCAAGGTCAAGATCAAGGTCAAACTGGGCTGAAACGCCCCGCTAGGTAGTTATATATTAGATTTTCCCATAAAACCAATAGTAAAAAAATCCATGCATTAAGATAACATAAACACTCAATTTAACTCGATTTTAACCAAAGTTTGTAATTACATTTAAATTTGAAAAAAAAAATATTGAACACGCAAATATAATCCGAGACATTCTACTATTCATGTTTTGCTATCCAGGAATCATCCCATTCTCAGAACTATTTCTTCAAGTTTATTCAAGTTCACTATTTATAAGTGTCTCCCTTATTATTGTAAAATACTATTGATAAGTGATACATTTGTGTTTTACAGGCTGCGACCATTGGTTACTATACAATAAAAGTTTTATACATCGGCGTAAAAAACAAATTTTGCACAACTTGCGCACGTGCTCAGAATGAAGGTGTAGATCCACACCAACACGTGTGCAGTAATAACTGGGATCTTAGTTCAACCAGCATGGAAGCTGCAGTTATTGAAGAAAGATTTCTTGTTAGTGAGGCTATCTATGGAGTGAGATATGTAAAGCTAGTTGATGACGGTGATAGCAGCGTGTATAATAAAATACTTGACGCCAGGACATATAAAACAATGACTGTAGAAAATGTGGAGTGCCGTAACCATTTACTCAAGAATTATTGTAATAAAATTAGAGACATAGTTACAACAAATGATGGAGGACGGTTCCCAATTATGTTGCGTAAGAAAATAGGAAATAATACCCTCAGGTTAAGAACAGCTGTCAGTAAAGCTATACAATATAGGAAAAAACAAGATGCATCCCTAGAAAATAAAATTGATGAACTAAGAAAAGATATTTTGAATTGACATTGCCATGTGTTAGGTGACCATTCAAAATTCAAAGCGCATGGATATTTTTGCCAGGGAGAAAATAAGCCAAATGAAATTAACCTAATTCCTGATTTAATTAAAGTAGGTCTCTTTGAAAAAGTTTTGGCCCCATCTAAATATCTTGCCCAGATCCGTCACAGCCTTATACAAGATGTAGACAGCAACGCTGCGGAACCATATAATGGTGCCGTTGCAAAATTCTTCGGTGGGAAAAGAATAAATTTTTCCCTGTCTGGCAGTTATAAAGTAAGGTGTGTGGCTGCAGTGGTCCAACACAACACGGGAAAGGCCCATTACGTACTCTACAAATCTATCTACGGTAGAAGTCCCCGGAGATTTTGTAAGGAATCTCAAATGAAGAGAAAGTTGAAAGTAGACTGAGAGAGAACGTCATAGAAAGAAGCCAAAGCTAGCAAGATCCGTTTTTTTTTGCGAAAAAGGTAGCCAGGACCATCTCTCTAAGAAGAACCAAAGAAGAAAGAGAAGCTTTAGAACGTCTTACAATCTTGCAAAGAGAAAGTGGTGAATGGCTTGAACAAAGAAGAAAATTATTGACGGCATCGAACTTTGGTATGCAAACGTAGAGCAGATACTGGTTGTGAAATATTGGTTAAGCGAATGCTGTCAGGTCTGAACTACAATATCAATCAATTATGTATGGCCAGATAATGGAAGGAGAACAATTAATGACCATGAAAAAAAAGAAAGCGTTTAAGTAGTACCCTGTGGCCTTTTTTTAGACAGAGACATACCATACTTAGGAGCTTCACCAGATAGTCTCATTGGGAAGGATGGAATAGTGGAGGTAAAATGTCCATTCTCTGCAGTTGAGATGACTCCTGAAGAAGCTGTTTTAGCAGAGAAAATGCAAGTTTTTAAGAAAAATAAAGGTAAGCTTGTTCTTAACCAACGCTACAATTACTTCTATCAAATTCAAGGTCAGCTTCACATAACCCAACGAAAATAATGTTTACTTGTAGTATGGACAAAAAAAAAGTATGGTAGTCTAAAGGGTAGAAAAAGATGATGACTTTTGGAAAATTTAAATGGAATAAAAATTAACCAGATTTTATTTATATTGCATATTGCCAGAGCTAATAGATCCTAGGCACACTAGATCAATGAACATAAGAAAACCAGAATATATTTTGAATGCACAAAAGTCTAAAACTAAGTAACCAAAAATTTTGAGACAAAGTAATAATTATTGTATAAGTGTAATAATTATACAATTATTGTATGCATTTTTATTCTTTATTTTAAAAACTGTCATTAAGATAATATGATTAATTAAAAATGTTTATATTGTAATATATTGTAAAAATGTGTTTTATTGTAATGGTTACTTGATCTTTCTAGATAATTATGCTATGTTCCTGTAATAGAAGTAACTGAAGATAACATTGATTGTAATGACTTCCAGGGTTTTGTATATAGCTTAGATTTACTCTATTTGTACAATACAAGTATTATAAATGTATTTTATTGTAATTAATACTGGATATTTCTATATAATTGTGTTTTGTTTCTACAATGAAAGTAACTCGAGATGCCATCTATTGTAATGACTTCCAGGGTTTTGTATATAGCTTAGCTTTACTATATTCTTACAATACAACTATTTATAAATATATTTTATTGTAATTAATACTAGATATTTCTATATGATTGTGTTTTGTTCCTGCAATAAAAGTAACTGAAGATGTCATCTATTAAATGACTTCCAGAGTTTAATATATAGCTTAGCTTTATTCTATTCCTACAATAAAACCATTACAAATATATTTTTTTATATTGGCTACTAAATATTTCTATATAATGGTGCTATGTTACTATGATCGAGTGCAATGAGAGACAAACGCGTTAGTCAACTGGGCAACTGGTGCGGATTCCTCCTAAATGTGTTCAACAGTAACGCTTTCAATAAATCTATGGTAAAATGTGTATTTTTTTACACAATGGGAAGACTTATACACAAGTCCAAAGATACCATAAAAACTCAATTTAAAAAGTTTTGAAAACATTCCAGGACATTCTTGTCAGTTATTCAAGATCTGTTGATACTTGTATGTTCAGAAAACTAAACTTTTATGTTGCTACTGGAGAAATATTTGATTTATTTTGGCCAAAAAATTTCAATTTTATAAACACTGTAAAATTACTCGTGCTCCCTTCTGCCACACCTTAATCAAGCCAAGAAGTGTTTACTGTAAAAAAACAAACAAAAAAACTCCTTCCATTGGTGTTTGAGGGGGCGGGAGGCATCTACCCCCACACAAAAAATTCTCTATCCTCACAAGTGCCCTCCTACAGTAAAAATATTAAATCTTGCATATGTGGTTGACTCTCGCCATTTTGAGAGCAGCTCCTAAATATCCCATAAATCGTTATCAAATTAGGAATATATAAATAGAGTAAACAACTTGTTTTTATACATTCATCTACACTCTAGATTTGCCAATGACGGGGATATCGAGGTTCGAATCTCGGTTGGGTCTACTGGGGGCTTCCTGAATGGTTTTCCACTCTCCCTCCATGCAAATATGAGTTCCCTTCCTCTAAATTCAACTTCCCCAATTCCTTCTCCATTAGCGTAATTAGTACTTAAGCGTATAACCCAAACGGGTAGTAAGACACGGTGTTAAGAAAATAAAATAAAGATACCCTCTAGATCAGTGGTTCCTAACCTTGCATCGCTCGCGTACCCCCTTGGCACCCCATTTCCATGAATTATGTCCTTAATTATACAAATGTTTTATCACAACAGTAGCAGTTATTTATAATAATTTATTTGTTGCAATTAAAAAATATGGGTTAATAATAAGATTAAAAAACAATGTTATAATAAGTTGAATAAATAGTTCATAAATTTTTACATTCAAAAAGGAAAAGATACAAAAAAAACGAAGACATTTGATTCATTTATTTATTAATAATTATAAAACAATTTTATGTTTGAAATTAAAATAATTTTCTCAAGGTCAAAAATATATTTTTAAAAACAGCACCGCCCCTCGCCATATTGTTGAGTTAATTTCATAACTTTTGACTGATCTTTTGTCTTACACTGCTGGCAAATGTTTCCACGTACCCCCAATCGTCCTGGCACGTACCCCACGTTGGGAACCACTGCTCTAAATAATTGGGCCAAATACGTAACTCGTCCTCTTACTAAGATAATTGTTTGATTCCCGCTGGGGCGTAATATTGAACATACTTTGATGAATTTACGGTCTTGAGTTCTGTATTAAGATTATGCTAGTTTGTAAATCGTGTGCCTATATAGCCACATTTCAGTAAAGGTATTCAGAAAGTACACGTTATATCTTCATTTATATTTTTTTTTTAAGTTTGTAGGTCATCTGCTAATAAAGCCAATTTTTAGGATGTTTAGAAAGTGCACGAATAACTTTACAATTGATTTATAAAATCTAGAAAATCATTATATTATACAATTATTCATTTTTTTTCAAACCACCTAGCAATATCAATAGGCATATGATAATTATATTTTCATCAAACGCAAATTTAAAACTATTTCATTTTCACTAGAAAAATAAAACCGTTTTCTAAGTACTGTACATTAGAAATAGGAACAAAATTTATTCAATGTAGTGTCTGTTCACGGTAGGAATTGACTTCTGAAAGGCCTTTTTCCCTACCATAAATCTATTAAATAGTAGGATATTGCTAGGAAAAAAGACCTTTCAGAGAGTAATTCCTACCGTGAATGGAGTTTAGCACGTTTATTTAAACACTTTGTGAGCCTAAAACTTCAGGTAGAGAGAGGCAACCTACCGGTATCGGTTTTGTTTGTATTTCAGAATAAATAAAACCATTCGACCAAAAGAGTAACACACGCCAGGGTAGGGAAAATAATAGAGTGGTGGGGGTAATTATTACCTCTCCTCAAGCAGGTACTCAAAATGAAATTTGATATTTTATTCTGCCGCACCTTAAATACATTTCTTAGCGAATTGTATTTCATAGAAGTATTCAAGTGTTTATATATGCACCTCAATTTATTATATATTTTAAAATATAACTTCATTATATTATTTAATATCTAAATTTGATAACCTGGATTTAAAAAAAATTGTGCATACCAGATATTTGTGTCACATGGACAAAAATGTATTTTATGGATATACATTTGTGTATGCAAAGATTGGTTTAGATATTTTAGATGGAATGGAACCACCCCCTTTTTAATACTATATTACAATTTAAATATAGATTTCATGAAATGTAATGTAATATCTCTATTAGAGGCATGCAAACTTTTGTCGAAACAGCACAGTGGTTTGTGTTATTTTTGAGTGTAAGACAGTTTGGTAAAAATCACTGATTAGTGTTAAAGATATCAGGTGCATACACAGATATACTTGCCGAGGCTCAAATGAACAGACATACTACCCGTGCGGACTATTCGCCAATGTACACTAATGGAGCAGGGATAAGGGTGGTGAAAATGAAAGGAGCTGTACCCACATTTTCATGGAGAGAGTGAGAGAATGGGAAATTAATAAATAAAAAGCCGTATTAAAATACCAACCTAGGATCCAAACTCCATTATTCCAGTCACAGGCCATACTTTCTCTTTGGAATTAAATCTGGCATTTTCCCTTGGTGATCAAGTTAGACAAAAAACAAATGAATACTTTATACTAAATGAATAATTAGCTTCGCTGGCCGCATGATTTAAGTCATTACTCTCGCAATAGAGTAGACTGCCGATAACGGGGAGATAATGGTTCAATTCCGATTGAGTATACCGTTTTTTTTTTTTCAAAAATGGTTTCCCACTTTCGTAAACAAGGGTTCACTTCCTTTAAATACAACCTTCTTCACACCTAACCCATTAGTGTAGCTAATTAGTACATGAGCGTATAGATCGAATGGGTAGTAAGACGTTGTGCTAAGTAAAAGTATATTAGGTTCATAAAGAACAACCGTGGTTCATGAGACTTAAGAGGCCAGTCACACATTATATGTCAAAATTAAAAGATACACCCTAGTTATTATTATTATTATTATTATTAGCACCGCGTCTTACTACCCATTCGGGTTATACGCACTTACGCTAATGTGTAATGGTAGGGTGATTGTGAGATGAAATGAAGGACCTACAGTTTAACGTGGAATCCGAACCACGGTGGAGGCCTGGCATTCCCCACATTCACAAGATATCTTGTCAGAGGTGAAGGAAGGGTTTGGTAATCAGATAAATCTGTGCCGGGACCGAGGATTGAACCCCGGCCGCCAGCACAGAAGTCTGACACCTTACCCCTAGACCACCAGGTCACCACCCTAGTTATTGAATGCTTAAAATTTTTAATTAAAATCACATGAGATTATCAACTAAACGAAAAACCTTTTACGCAGCCACCCTATTGAAACGAATAATCAGATTGAAAAAATTTATACATTACACACATAGTTCAGCCTAGGTTCAAATATTCAAGAAAAGAAGTCCTTCAAGAACTCCTGGTCTTAATGTCCTTGTCCATTGCATCCTGGAAAGGTTTTTCCCACCACGTCCTACTACTCGCCCGGGCTCTAAGCATTTTAGTTACACTAATAGGTTATATAAAATTGGAGATGAGAAAGGCTTAGTTTTAAATTAGATGTATTCTTATTTGCATGAAGGTAGAGTGAAAAACCGTTTAGGGAAAATCACCCTTATTACACCTGACAGGAAATCTAAACTCTTCTCCCATTAGCAGCAAATCAGACCAAGTGAGCCAGACACTTAGTCCACATGCCCACTGATGTGGTTGGAAAAAGTCAGAACAATTTTAACTGTTTTATAAATTATAGCTCACTATACCTCCAAATTTAATGTAATATTTCTATACATAATTTGTGGTGGTTTGTGAGCGTATATGTGGGGACAGGCCAATTTCCTTAGAAAGATCCTTATCTGACCGCTAGAAAAGCTACTAGATCTATTTTCACGTATTCATAAGTCGAATCATTATTCATGTGAACAGTAGCTGTCATATTTGATATGACTATCTATAAAATAGCACTAATAAAATAGTTTAAGTGTTATCAATTCGGTCTGAAAAATGTTTGTATTTTATAAAATACACTTTTTATGAAAATTGGACAAGACAATCAATGGCCCATATTTACTTTTTTTCCGCTGCGTCTCACTAACCATTCGTGTTGTACGCATATGCACTAATTACGCTAAGGTTCAATTTAGATCAAGCGTACCCACAATTTCGTGTTGGGAGAGTGGAAAATCATTTAGGAAGATCCACCCTCAATACATCCGACCGGGATTAGAATCCCGATCTCCTCCCCCACATCGGCAGTCCAGTCATTTACGAGAGTAGCTAACACCTTAGACTAGGTGTTTAAAACTCGCGGTCCAAACCATTATTTTGTTCGGCTTACGGGCCTCATGATAAACCAAAATGTAAAGCGACACTTATTATTTTTATAAACGTCTAGAAAATATAACCTTTTGGGATGTGATATTTGGGAATTTGGCATAATTTGTAGAAATATGGCATGCGTGTACCACATCTGTAGGCCTACTCTTTCTTTGACGTGTATCAATTTACAAAATGTGTTGAGTTTGCGCTCCAAATATGAGCAATGTTTAGCCACATACATAATGTTTACAGTTGTTTTCTCACATTAAATGAAACTGAACACCCAAGAGATATCGGCTAACGGACACACATTTGTTAACGGCGTTAATGTTTGGATTTGATTCTGATGACAAAGCTATTTTTTATAATTATTATAAAAATTACTTTGTCTTAAGATTTAAAGCCAGACTTAACACATTTTCTGCACTTAAAAGGTCTCAAATATTTGGTAAAATAAAATTAATACAGAATTATTCTCATTGTTTTAAATATGGGGCTTAATCTTTTCTTTTTGTAATTATAAGATACTAAGATCGATTTTTTCAAAATTCTAAATAACGACAATATATTTTTTATTAATGTGGCATTCTCAATATTTTTAATAATGTGGCCCTTATGAACAAACGTGTTTGATACGCCTGCCTAAAACCATTCAATAACCGAGGCGGGTTACTATATTTACAACTAATAATAAAATTATTGAATACAAGGAAACAACATATTTACAGGATGCAAAAAGACAAAATTGTTAAAATAGCAAGAGACGAGACCTCCAGGAAGGAGAAGACCTGGAAGACCGCGAAGATGGAAGGACAGCCCTTAGAAATTAGAGCTCTTGGAACGGAACAGGCCAAGGACCTATAAAGATGAAAGAAAAATTTAAGGAAAAGAATTAGGTGTATAAGTTTTGAAAAAATCATCAGGGGGGAAGCATGGGAGACTACATTGAGAAAATAACACTCCAACATACTCAAACGGTGATCCCGGTTGGTATTATGTGCGTGATTAGCAGGATTCTTGTTATGATCATCAATAAAATAATAAGAACATTACAAATCTTTATTTAATTTTATGAAGCTTATTAGTTGTTAGGTGTAAGGAAAGGTGCTGGACTTTACTTCGTCCACATAAATACATTATTATTATTATTATTATTATTATTACTTAGGTCGTTTCTGTACGTTTTTATTCAATAAAATAATTTCTTGATTTTGTTTATTGAGATCTGATTTATTGAGGTAAATTATATAAAAAATATTATTAACATTGTTGTAACTAGTGGTTAGTTGCAACTTACTGAATAAATTAAAATGTAGCCCCAATGTTTAGGGGCGGCTTAAGGGCCGTGTGAACCAGGCGGCTTCCCGTAGCGTCAGATCAAGGGGGTACCAAACAGAGCTAGACCTAACCTAACGTATCCTAGGCGTGATATTAAAATAGTTCCCAAACCTAACAACTTCAAACCAAACGTAACCTAGGTGTGATATGAAAATAATTCCCAAACCTAATGTAACCTGGGCGTGATATGAAAATAATCCTGTACCGTATCTTCTCCTATCATGTAGAAGAAGTGAAGATTACATTTACAAACAAAGTCAAATAAGGAAGGTTTGGAAGGTGCCAGTATAAGATAAGTTTACAAGTTTAACAAATCAGTTTATTTAGATTCAAACAAATTAATAGAATTACATAAGGTTCAAATAGGTCTTAGATCAAATTGCTATTTTATAGAAATTAAATTAGTTACCATAGACGTACACATCCCAACTGGAACCTAGGAGTCAACACAAGTAAAGATGAGTCTATTGTCGAGAGTAGTAACTCTTCAAACTAGTACTAGAGTACATTCTGCTACGTAGGAGCGTCTGACTAAACAAGGCGGCCAAATAAATATGAATTCAAACAATAAACATGAATTCAAAGTTAGGCAACAATATAAGATATATATTTATCCTCGCGACTACTAGACTTAGACCTGAAAAACATATACATTAATTATAGTTAAATATTAGTTAACAATATCAAATTCTAGTAAGCCCTAATTTAAATATTTACTAACATTTATTTAAATGAGCTAGTTAGCAAGAGTTAACTCCATTGAGAGTTAAGAAACACAAAGAGTAATCTCCTATAAGAGGAACTATCATTTTACAAATAGTAAATGGCGAGCTACCAGTAATCCAAGCTGTAAAGATACTAGGGCCGGTCTATTCCTGATTAGTACTGCCTAGATATTCAATACTATGTTTATACTTCAATCCACTCTTGGGCACATAATAATTAGTGTAAACAGTATATGTATCAACTTATACAAACTGCACCTGAAGGGGGCCGGGAACTAAGCACTATCCCCGCGGGCCACTAATATTAACTTGTTGTGCTACTACAGGTTGCATACCATAAAAAAGGTACACTAAAAAGAAAAAAGAGTGACTGCTATCCGTCACAGACCTAATTAAGTCATTGAACAAAGCGTTAGATAACCTGATTTCCGCCATTAAGTGATCCTAAACATGGTCATATCGTTTAGGGAATCATTATTATTTCCTAATACATAAAACTATGTCTTGAACATAGAAAAACAAGTCAGACACACTGACACAAAATGCCATGTCATATGGACATTGAAAAAGGAACAATAAGAATAAGATTGAAAACTATGCCTACTATACATATTATGGTCATTGCAGATCATATAGTTTGGTTAATGGTTACATGAGATTAGATCTACCTTTTTATATCTGTTAGTTGCTTACACTCCTATGATGAATGGATTATATTATCTACCGGTTACATAGAGGGGCGCCAAAAAGCAATACCGCCAGGGCGCGAAATTTACCTCGGGCCGCCCCTGCCAATGTTAAGAGAATCCTGTTTTGCGGTGATTCTTGAGAACGTATCTGCCGCGTATAATGGGGTCCAACTCTACTTCCAAATTAACTTGAACTGACCCTAGAGATGTTCGATCTTGGATCAATCTTTTCAAAAATCGATTCTTTGCCCTCAGTTAATCGATTTTTTGGATCGATTCAAAGGCCTCGATCTAATTCACGTATCGATTCTTTTCTAGCAATTTCAAAAAGCTTGAAAGAAATTAAAACTTCGAATCGATTCAGGGAAATTTAATTTGGTTGGCTTTAGGAAATGTTTTTGTTGACTATTAGTTCTATGAAAATTTCTAAGCCAAGTCTCGCAATCTTGGGCTCCTAATTAGTTATTATTTGTCTTTAGTTAGCAAAGAGAAGAGAATAATCCACTGATCTGCTCTTTTTACGTCTAGGTTCTTTAAATGACCACATAATGTTTCTATTCTGTAATATATTTATGGTGACGTGTTGGCCAACAAGTCAATAGTTTGAAAGTAAAAAATTAATTTGCCCCATGGAGTTTTAGTAGTTATAGACTGCTTACATCTACAATCTGCACTTCCACAAAGCTAGTGATTCCCAAGTTTTGAGACACACCCTCCCACAAAAAGGTGTGAGGTTTCCTCAAGACGGATGCCAACAAATATGTTTAGTTTTAGTACAATCACTAGTTCTCGAACAATTAATTCAAACAAATATGTTGTACTGATGTCACAGTTTCTGAAAGATTAATTCGCTGTGACTGAGGAAAGAAAATAAGTACGTCTCTCTATGGGGTCTAGTGGTTAAGGTTCTGGTTTGTCTTCAATCGCCGTTCGGCTGTTGCCCGACATAGAACATCTGACTTGACAGTTATGCCACGCCAGGTTGTCTATGAAAGGGCTGATTTGTTGTTTGAGTACCGAGTCATTGTCATGACTCTTAACCTCGCGAATGAACTTGTTTACCTGATGAAATGGAACAGATGAAATGAGCCTGCAGAATACTACAGGTGTGTGATTTGTCTTCAATATATAGCCTGATTTTCTTAAGAATCTTCTGGAAGCTCCTGGATCCCCAATCTCCCTTTTGAGTTGGAGGGCAAAAACCTTTTTTTTTTTAAATACATAATTTTACTAACTGCCTCCTTCCCCTTAGATAAATATGGTTTTCCACCACCACTGATTCTTCTCTTCGAGTAAAACTTTTAAAGTGCTCCTCAATGTGAAAAAATTATTATAGTAATCCTACCACTACACACGAGGGCCCCTAAATTTATAAATTGGAAAACAAAACAGAAACAAAACGTACAATGGATGTAAGGCCACACACATTATTTAAATCACTGACCTTTGTGGTTACCACAAAAATAATATAATTATCTTTCAGAGGCATTTAATAAGTCATACATTTTTGCTGCCTCAACCCCACCCTCTCAATATATTTTGATGCCAACACCCCTCCCCTCAATACATTTTTGACGACTCCCTCCCTCCTCTCGATACATTTTGACGCCTCCCTCACCCTTCCCCTTGATACAATTTTGATGCCTCCCCCAATACACCCCTCGATACATCATTGCTGCCCCCCCTCCTAACGATACAATTTTACCCCTCCACCACCCCTCCACACAGTGTAAATTTCTAGGTGCGCCACTTTTGGGTAATGTAGTAAAATAGAGCAAACTTTATTTACATGAATCGTTAGATCGTTCTTTGTGAGATCGATTCAATGCACTCGATTTTTTGCCTAAATCGATACTACGCCTTTTGATCTAGATCGATCCACAGAATCGATTCAAAGCCCATGAATCGAACATCCCTAAATGACCCACTTCAGTGGCCATATAGTCTAAGGTGCTACTCTTGCAATATACTTAGAGCCAATTCTTGTCTTTTGCGAGTGATGTGTCCACGGGGGCCTCCAAAGCTAGCACTTTTAAAAAAAAGCTTTTAAATAAATAAATAAAAAGATATAAAAATATGAGATCAGTAATATGAAATTAATTACAACAGCACTAACTCTTTGATTAGTGTCTGTATCCCCCCTCTCCTTTCCACAGGCTATGTCGCTCATCACCTCTCTCTTCTTGAGGCCCAGCCACTCATCTATCTCCCCTCCTGAAACCACGTCACTCGTCTCTCTTCCCCTACTGAGGCCGCGTCGCTGGTCTTCCCTTCTTTCCTGAGCCCCCACCGCTCGTCTCTTCTCCTCTCCTGAGGCCCCTTAGCTTGGCTCTCCTCCTCTTTTGAGGCCACGTTCTTCGTCTCTCCTCCCCTCCTGAGGCCTTGTTGCGCGTCTCTCCTCTTTTGAAACCACGTCGCCCGTCTCCCCTCCTGAGGCCACACACATCACGTGTCTCCCTTTCTCTTAATTATTGTTGAGTGTAATGTTGTAAACATGACCGTCTATTAAAATCAGGTCCACGCGTTACCTGTGTTTACCTTATTTGTTCGTGTTAATTGTGCTACACATTTTTAATATTAAGAAAAATCACAGATTAATCAGCATGATAATCACCGACTATGATTCATTGCTGATACACTAATATTCGCTCTGTTACAATTCATTGGTACGCGCATCGGTACATCTATAGAGACAGGGGCGGCTCAAGGGCCATGAGAACTGGGCGGCTGCCCGGGGCGCCAAACAGACCTAAGCCTAGCCTAATGTAGCCTGGGCGTGATATGAAAATAATCCTCAAACCTAACAACTCCCAAACTAACATAACCTAGGCGTAATAGTGGAGTTACAATCGTTCACTTTTTGATACTAACATGAAATTTTATATTATTATTATTATTATTATTATTATTAGCACCGCGTCTTGCTACCCGTTAGGGTTATACGCACGTATGCTAATGTGTAATGGTAGGGTGATTGTGAGATTAAATGGAGGACTTACAATTTAACGTGGAATCCGAACCACGGTGGAGGCCTAGCATTCCACACATTCACAAGATGCGATTAATACACGTCTTGTCAGAGGTGAAGGAAGGGTTTGGTAGTCAGATAAATCTGTGCCGGGACCGAGGATTGAATCCCGTACCCCAGCATAGAAGTCCGACACCTTACCTCTAGACCACCAGGTCACGGAAATTTTATATATTAATATAATTTTATGGGGAGTAAATTAGAATTTAGTGCCATTCTCAAAAGGTTAGTTTACAATTTCCATCTTGAAAAAATGGCACCCTAAAACGATTTGTTTTTGCAATTATAACGTAAATCGTTTATATTGTCAAAGTGTTTGTTAAATAATAATAATAATAATAATAATAATAATAATAATATTTAGCGCTGCGTCTTACTACCCGTTTGGGTTGTACGCTTTAAGTACTAATTACGCTAATGGATTAGGAATTGGGAAGATTGAATGAGAGGAAGTGAGCCCGCATTTGCGTGGAGGGAGAGTGGAAAACCATTTAGGAAAAAAAAAACAGCTCACCCGACCGAGATTCGAAACTTGACCTCTCCGACTTCAGAAGTCGAGCTCAACACGACAATCGCATTAGCCAACTACGCCACCGAGGCTGGATATATGTTAAACCTATTATAAAAAATGGATAGCATTGTCTACAAAATAATGTTAGGCTTGGGAATTATTTTCATATTTTTCTAGAGTCCAATCGCCATGGGAAATGTGGTAGCTGACAGCTAGCAGAAGATTTAAAGAATGGTTAAAAGAAAAAAAAATCTATTTTTTTAATGTTTTGACTGCCAAAAGTGACGACAAATCACTATATGGTCTTTCAGATCATTTGGTTTGTCGAAATGATACATAAGAGTAGATCTGGTAGCTTTTACTAGCTGTCAGTTATAACCATTCCTATGGTGAATGGACTATATTATCCACCGGTTACATAGGGGACACCAAAAAGTAATCCTGCCCGGGCAAAAAAATTACCTTGGGCCAACCCTGCATACAGGATATCAAGGACTGAACATTGGATGCACGCAAGGATAGAACAACAAAGGTTTTTGGAATGTTTTATTTTCTTCATACCAGTGACTTTCAGATCACGATACTACATAATAGCAGGCATTTTTCTTTTTAACAATATAGTGTTGGTTATATTGAAAATGAAATATTTTCCTCTAATTACCCTCTTTATCCAAGCTTACATTATGGCAGTACCGTTTTAAGATGGTGAACTACCCTTTTGAAATACAAGCTAGGCTCTAGGCCAAAATATTTAACAACCTTCAGTTAAAATCACTTGTGTTTTTTTTTAATTTCTATTTATTTGTGATTTTTCAAAATATCTATGAGAAAAAATTATTTAAAATTTATTTTTATTCATCAATTAAAGTTTAAATTTCAAGATTTATACTCAATTTTAAATTAAGAAATTTAATTTGATTTATTCAATCCCAAAATAATAAGTCAATCAATAGTATCTTTTAAAATAATTAGTTCAAGCTCACATGTTCGTTTTATTTTCAAGATCATGTAAGATACTGCTTAACTAAAATATTTTTTGTTAAGTCTGATTCTTAATATTTAATTTGTTATGTGAGTGGACTGCTCTAATATTTTATAAAAATATCTTAAGGGCCCACATTCTACAGTACGCAGGAGACCCCAAATTGCCTAGGACCGGCCCTGAATAGACTAGACTGCTTAAGATGGGGAGATCAGGGCTTGAAGAGGTTTTTTCATAAATGATTTTCCACTCTACCTCCACGCAAATACGGGTACACGTTCTCTAAATTTAATCTTTATAATTCCTAACATATTGGTGTAATTAGTATATAGGCGTACAACCAGAATGGTTAGTAAGACGTGGTGCTAAATTAAAATCAACTGGGATTTTCATATAAAAAATTAAATTTCTTATTCCTAAAACATTTATAATTCGTGAATTATTTTTAAAGATAATATTTAAAAATGCACGAATCCTTCTTTGAAATAAAAAATATATTCTACATTTACTATTTATGAAATTAAAAACAATTTTTTGAAGACTTTTTTTACTTTAATTTCTTATTTTCACAAATTGGGGTATATCCTGGCTAACAGTTTTTGAAATGATTTATTTTACGGTAAATTGTGTTTATCTATCCTACTATAAATTATTAGGTTGAATTTAAAAATTATGGCCTTTTAATATTAAATAATAAAAGCAAAATGGATATAGTAAAGTTGATGACAATATAAAAATATATTAATTTATAGTAATTATTATAGTGTCAATTTGGTGAATATAGATAAAACTGTACTACAGTTAAACAAGGCTCAGAAATACGAACCGGCTTGAATATTTTTATCTATGTACTATTACTAGAGATGAGAAAGTTGGATCTAAAGGAAGTATACCAGCATTTTCGTGGAGGGAGAGTACAAAACCATTTAGGAAAAGTCACCCTCAGTACACCCGCCCGGAATCAAATCCTGATCTCTCCGTTACCGGCAGTCTAGTCTATTGCAAGAGAAATGCCTTAGACCATGTGGCCACCGAAGCAGGTAGCAGACTTAAAATAAATCAAAATTGGTTTACTACACATATAATAGACTATGCTGTGTTTGAGTTAAATGGTGACCTGGTGGTCTAGGGGTAAGGTGTCAGACTTCTATGCTGGCGGCCGGGGTTCAATCCTCGGTCCCGGCAAAGATTTNTCCTTCACCTCTGACAAGACATCTTGTGAATGTGGGGAATGCCAGGCCTCCACCGTGGTTCGGATTCCACGTTAAACTGTAGGTCCTTCATTTCATCTCACAATCACCCTACCCTTACACATTAGCGTAAGTGCGTATAACCCGAATGGGTAGTAAGACGCGGTGCTAAAAATAATAATAATAATTTGAGTTAATCTCGAGACAACTCAACTCCTACTTAAATTGTATGGTGCTACAAATATAAAAATATGGCAAAAATATAAATGTAAGGCTCCTAAACAAACTAATGATAGTAGGTTAGAAATATATCATATTTTTAATCGATGCTTTTCTTCTTCTTTATCTTTGAGTATTAATCTCTGATCTCAATATGGTTGTTATAATAACTGTTCCTAGCCAGTGGCAGATTACAATTTTTGCCGCCTAGGGACTACAGATATCTTGCCTCCCCCCGCCCTTCCGTACCTACAACCCGGAAATCACTTTCATACACCCCACCCTTAGTCCCCCCACCACTCAGACTCTCGTCCTGTGTAAACATAGACCAAACACCATATATATAAAAGTGGTGTATGGATGATGTGATAACTAATAAGGGACTTAATGCATAATGTAGCCCTGCATGTAGCCTAACCATACCCTTGAGTTTGACTCTGATAGTAATGATCACTAAAAACCCTCAAACCTAGTTTTTCGTTGTTCAGCTACTCTTCAGCTGATGGCATTTATTTCAATATTTTTTTTATTTAGTTTGCCGCCCTTCTGATTTTACCGCCCTGAGCTATAGCCCTCTCAGCTCTCCCTTAAATCTGCTTCTGTTCCTAGTACATCTATTACCTACATTCTATGATTGAGGAAATTAATTTCCTAGACTTAGGAAACATTTATTGTTATTGGAATGTTGTTATTGTTAATTTGCATCTACATAAACAAAAAACTCCATGTTGTGAGCCCGCAAGCGAGCTATTCTAACCGAGTGGCCACCGCCGTTAGCGATGAAAGTGCCAGCCTTTGCAGGCTTAGGTGTCATGCGGTAAGAGCAAAACTAGCCCCGCCGCCGTTAATCTCACTTTTCTAAACAGCAGCTGCTACTTATTTATTCAAGAAGCTCCCCATTTGTCTTCACGAGGCTGAGTGTGACCCCACTCTAGAACCACTGTTTCACAGATAATTTTTGGAAGAGCCAGAGATCGAACCTGTGATCTCTTGATCTGAAGCCAGGGACTTTGACCAATAGACACACCATATTTACTATAATCAGAAAAATAAAAGTTTCAGTAGATAATTTCGTGAAAATGTTCTCTTACATTTTGTTTCGCGCATGAATTTAAATTATAAACTATACAAGTACGTTTGAATATGTTTTGGTACGTATTATAATTACATGAAATTGATAAAATGATCTTGAAATGTGTTTAGATAGCCATTTTATTGTTCAAGTATGGTTTTGGTGAGTAAGGGAGTTTGTGCTATACG
>CABFVZ010004529.1:0-47615 GCA_902151445.1 Timema monikensis | reverse complement strand
ATTCCATTGAACCCAAGGCCACCCTCATGACATCAGATTGAGGAGGAAGGGAAAAGAAGGGGAGGGGGATTCCACAGCTGCGAGCCCTATGGCCGGATATCAGACCACACCACCTCTCCTCCCCTTCACTACGTCCTCAGACAAAAACCCGCACCCCTATCGAGTTGCGCATTCCACCCTCCACATATTAGTTAACTTATGTCTGGTCTTTGTGGTCCAATTATTATAGAAAGGGCCTCTAATAAATACTAACATGTTTATTTGTGGTCAACAGTGATAGCATTTTACTATAATATTGTCCTCCTCGGTGGTCTTGGGGGTAAAGTGCAAGCCTCAGGAGCTGATGTGCATGGGTTCAAAACTTACTGGGTCGACGGACTTGTCTTGGGCGATAAAAACGCGTAGCATAACTTCCTTCGGAGGGAAGTAAAGCCGTCAGTCCCACGTAAAATGTGGTATGTAAAAGAACAATGGAAGGTATGTGAAAATACCTTTACCAGCAAAATTGGTGGGGCCTTTCACTCTCGCTCATAGAAATTATTATGTGCTGATAGGCTATAATCAGACTGTAGATACCTCAAATAAAAAAATACTATATTACTATTGTTATTGTTATGGTTATGGGTATTGATAATATCTGTGAAAAGTGACAGCTGCAGATCACAAGACTTGACGTATGAATATGTGAAAGTATATACATACCCGGATTTTGATGGCAGTCCGTTTTGGAAGGATTTTATCCTGCCAAACATAGAGTAGGACTTCCTACCCTCTATAGATCTACTTTCACATACTCATACGTCAAGTCATGTGATCTACAGCTGTGACTTTTGATAGATATTACCAATACCTATAAAATAACACAAATAAAAGATCAAAATGTTATCAATACGGACAGCAAAAAAAGTTTGTATTTTCAATAAGCCTTTCTATGCAGATTGGACTGTAGATGTATCGTATTGAAAGCGGTCGCTGGGATGTTATGACGTGTGTGTACAACCCTCCCACCATATCACGCACGTGACGCGACTGCCAAAGAAACACACCCCACTTATGAGGTAATGCCGTGTTTACCTCAGGTTGTTCTCTCACAAGGAGAGTGACAGAGAGCAGCGACGTGCAGACATTCACCGGAAACAGCCCGGAATGTCCACATCGCCCTCGCCTCTCAGAACAATTCCGTCCAGGAGGAGAATAAACAACGGTAACTAATAATATACATTAATTTTCTGAGGAATGAACATTTGGAGAACTTTTTAGAAAGTACCAACTTTCTTTGCGGTCAAGAGTGATCAAATATAAATTCGTAAGAAAATCAAGGACTCCAGTCAAACTGTATTTTAAAATTCCCCAAATTTTCCAGAGCCAATTTCCAACTTTTCCAGTCACTATATGTTACACATATTAATTTATTAAGATAGTGATTTAATTTAATAATATTTTTAGACACACATATTCTGAAATTGTGTCGCTCTATATTGATAATAATAATAAAATGGTATGGCCAATATTAAGTATGATGAGGTAATTTTAATAGAGCTGATATGTGCCCTCTAAATATCTTACTTTTATAATCGGGTTCACCCAAAACCATCTTTTATGCTCAAGCCTTCATCTCTTGCTTCTTAAATATAACAAATAAAGCAAATATGATTTGTT
The DNA here is from genome assembly GCA_902151445.1 of Timema monikensis. Classification (NCBI taxonomy): domain Eukaryota; kingdom Metazoa; phylum Arthropoda; class Insecta; order Phasmatodea; family Timematidae; genus Timema; species Timema monikensis. Next base: position 45,956 of record CABFVZ010004529.1, on the reverse strand, counting down.
AACTGCAGCCATTTTGACTATTATTAAGGACTAGACACGTCGTGGTAGCGCCAGGAGCGGGTTTAAACTAAACAGGAAGGTCGTATCTCTCCGTCCGTCATTAAAATATATTCTCGTGGAGACCGGCCGGTGTCGGTGAATGTGAAAACGCCCAATCAAAGCTACCTGCACTCGTTTTGTAGTGTTCGAGAAATGTGTCTGGATGTTCGCGTGATTGATGAACAAAGTATGACTGCCTGTAACTGTGTCTAGGGTGCACACCATATTTTCGAAATTTCTTCTTTTTCAGAAGACTTGATACAGCAAGAACGAGCATGAGATCATCTTCACCCATCGTTGACATTTTCCCTAATGACAAGAGCCCTGGTTAGCTGTCTTTGATACGCCATCGTGACACCCCCTAACGGTCAGCCATGCTTGCGTTCTGTTCGCATAGTCTGTCCCCGGCCAAGGGTCGGGACCGGAACATGTCCTGGTGGACCGGATTGATTTGGGCTGAGCCAACTACTTTCAACCAAAATAAATCCATCCATTCAATTATAAATCATATGTATTTTTATTCAATTATAATCAAATGTTCTAGTGAGTGAGTCTGAAGGCGTTCAAAACACTTCATTTGTGAAGACATACGAGCGCATTAAATGTAAAACCGATCCGTTTATTGTTTCTTCGCGTTTGTAAAAAAAAAAATCTATTCAGCCAAATGTATTATTATTATTAACGCCGCGTCTTACTACCCGTTCGGGTTGTACGCACTTCCGCTCATGTGTAATGGTAGGGTGAATGTGAGATGAAATGGAGGATCTACAGTTTAACGTGGGATCCGAACCACGGTGGAGGCCTGACATTTCACACATTCACAAGTTGTGATTAATACACGTCTTGTCAGAGGTGAAGGAAGGGTTTGGTAATCAGATAAATCTTTGCCGGGATGGATGATTGAACCCCGGACCCGAGCACAGAAGTGTGACATCTTACCACAAGACCACCAGGTCACCTTATCAAAAGTAAAATCATATTTTGTTTAGAGATTACTGACTATTACTAACATTTTAATCCACATAAGTAGCATATGGAAGATCATTTTACAAACTTAAATGTATCAAAAATAGAATCTCAGATATTGCCTATCATTTTAGAAGCATTTTTTCTTATGGAACTAGAAAAACAACAACTAATTACTTGAGTGGCCTGGTTAGGGACGTAGCTATCAATAATGTAGCTGAAATAGTCTCGGGATTAAATGTACTAATAATACAAATATAAATACTTCACCTAATTACTTCAGTATGATTTATAAATATATGTTAAGGGCCATCATATTTATTGTCCCTATTAATCTACTCAAAGTGCCCTCCGGCGTCGGTAGCTGTAATATCAAATGTCTTGGGTTAAGATATTTTTATAGCCATTCATTGATATATATAAGCCCGTGTTGAAACAGTGAGAATTCAATCCCTCAACGAAAATTTATTTAACTTTTCATATATTTATAATAGGAAGTCGCCAAGAAAATTGGAAGATATAAAAAAAAATTGGTGGCCGAGTTGCAAACAGGTCCCGACAAGACTTCTCGGGCGTTGAACCGGGGGACCTTGAGAGACGTGCCAATTGCACAATATTTCGCTTTCCGCGTAAACAAGGAAGCGCCGCGTTCAGAAACCTAGTAGAGACCAGCTAAGTTGAAAGTGGTTCTTCAAGAGCGTTCATCACAGCAGGCCCAACTCAGCTCCCGGCTCGCGCGAGGTCTGGGAGTAAAAGGGAAAAGAAAATACCTACGATATGACAGAAATGTGTGCAGTGCATTCGTATTTGAATGATTACTAGACATTTTCCGCGGTGACGATGGAAGACAAAGCGACAAAGTTTCTTGTTAATAACTACAGTATGTCTCTGTTATGACAGAATGAAGATTTGTGTACACTGCTTATCTGTAAAGCCCTTCTAAAATGGCCAAAAACAGCCTTTTCCGTGCAGTTTTTATCCAAATATAATTTAATATTCGAACAATGTTCAGTATTAGGAACTTCTATTAACTATTTATCTCCATTATTGTTTAATCAGAAATGATCCACGTGCAATAGTGTTCGTGTTAATTTACGATTTCTAGCCGACTGTATCACAGAGTTGATTGAGATGTAAAGCACGCTCTTGACTGTATCACAGAGTTGATTGAGATGTAATGCACGCTCTTGACTGTATCACAGAGTTGATTGAGATGTGATACACGCTCTTGACTGTATCACAGAGTTGACTGTATCACAGAGTTGATTGGCATGTGATGCACGCTCTTGACTGTATCACAGAGTTGATTGGTATGTGATGCACGCTCTTGACTGTATCACAGAGTTGACTGTATAACAGAGTTGATTGGCATGTGATGCACGCTCTTGACTGTATCACAGAGTTGATTGGCATGTGATGTACGCTCTTGACTGTATCACAGAGTTGATTGGCATGTGATGCACGCTCTTGACTGTATCACAGAGTTGATTGGGATGTGATGCACGCTCTTGACTATATCACAGAGTTGATTGAGATGTGATGTATGCTCTTAAAGACACAACACGGATGAACGAGGATTTGTTTTCATTCGGAGCACATCCAGGACTTGGGTGGTATCCTTAAAAAGGTGGGTATGGGTCATATCCCTCTTACGTAAGGTTTTTATTAAATGTTTTTAATTGGACAAAATCTTTAAAAAAATGGCTAAAAATTCTTACATATTTAATTTTATTTCATTGATTAGCCCCAATATAATCAGTAATGTTCAATGTCTTAGAAAAATATAATTATAAATATAATCCATTTTATTAGCATACAGGTGACCTGGCGGTCTAGGAGTGAGGTGTTCAATCCTCAGTCTCGGCACAGATTTATCTGATTACCAAAACCTTCCTTCACCTCTGACAAAACGTGTATTAATCACATACTTGTGAATGTGGGGAATGCCAGGCCTCCACCGTGGTTCGGATCCCACGTTAAACTGTAGGTCCTCCATTTCATCACACAATCACCCCACCATTAAAAATTAGTGTAAGTGCGTACAACCCGAACGGGTAGTAAAATAGGGAGACAGCACGAAAAAGTGAAAGTCATTAAATATTCACCTGAAGGGGAAACGAAGTGCTGCCAAGTAGCTGATATATCGCCAATCTGATGCTACGTTTAGGTTAAATATTCACAAAACTTTTAACAGTCTATGAGTTTTATATTTACTGGAATGAACACAAACCTATGTGCTATGACCCTATACATATATAGACTTGTAACCATAGTTTAAAAGTTGATATGTAACTGGTATAGGAGCGTAAAATGAATTTTTGTGAATGGAACTATGTCATTTAATACAACACAAATTGTATTATCATTTGTATTTTCCTCCTCCCATGTTTGTTCTCCTACTGCCGGACAGATCCACCTAGGAACGTAATAAGCCCACTTGGTTTATAGAGTTTAGGAATTTCTGCCCGACTTTTCTAGCGCATTAAATAGAATAACTAAAAATATGCTAAACAGTCCAATTTTAATAGGCAGGACCTGAGATCAAAGTTGTAAAAGTTACCACATTTATAAGTTTTCATATGTCCAGTTATGCAGTCTGTAATTGTAACTTATTAGATAAACATCAGCTTCGGTTGTCACGTGGTCCCATGCTACTCTCACAGTAGACTAGATTGCCGATGACAGGGAGATTGGGGTTTGAATCTGAATAGAGTACTGAGGGTGGTTTTGGAAAACAGATTTTACACCTTCCCTCCACGCAAATGCGGGTACACTTCCTATAAATATATACCTAAAACCATTAGCGTGATAAGTACATAAGCGTGTATCACGAACGGGTAGTAAGAAGCTGTGCTAAGAAAAAAATACATAGGCCTATACTTTTTACAAAACACTAATAATACAGCAAAATGAGGTCAATATTCGCTGATAATAAATTAAGGGCACAGGAGAATAGGAGGAAAGTCACAATACACTCATTTCCCAGAACAACAACTTTAATATGGCAAACATTTCAAGGACCCCAGTGAATACTTTCTTTTAATTAATTTAAAAATGAGAGAGACCTCTTTTAACCATGATCTAAACTACTCTAGAAAGGTTTCATTATTACCCTTACGGATGGCAGCACTAACTCAATTAGAGTTAAAATACGACTTTTCCCCCCGTTTCCCTTGTACCTTTCAATTTAATGTGTTTGTATTTTCTCAAAAGGTTCTTCCGACCGAGATCCTACTTGTACCAATTCCCCCCTCCCCGGAAAACGGGACAACATATCGCGCAACAAAAACAACAGAAAAACACCTTCAGTTGAGTTGGAATCTAGTCCCGGCCATGAAGTAGGCGCAAAGAAATAGTCCCCGCTCTTACACACACGCGGTATAAATAAAGACAAGACGTTTTTAAGATGACAGAAACATGGTCAAGTTACGTACGACTTCTAGACCAATCACAAGATGTCTTTCTCGTGTTCGCCTGATGTTAACGGCTTTCAAAAAGGGCAAAGATTCTTCGACAACTTTTTTTTTTACCAAGTCTTGCAGTTACGACACGTATTTTTACAAAATAAAACTGTCTTTGATTCACGCTTAAAAACAAAATCGTTAGAAATAACATTTATAGAAACATGTTTAGTGATTTTGTTTAGTATTGCAAAATATCTAGACCGCCTCTGTGGTCAGGCTTCCTGGTTACATCCAGAAGTCCCGGGTTCGAGCCTGGCGCTTACAAAACATTTCTGTGAACCAGTGGGTCTGGAACAGGGTTTAACTCAGCCTCATGAGGACAAATGAGGAGATACTTGAATAAATAAGTATCGGCTCCGGTCTAGAAAACAGTGTAGCAGCCGGAGGGTGCATTGTGCTAACCACATTACACCCTTTCTCCGCAAATGGTGACGCTATCATCGCTGACGGCGGCGGCCGCTCTGTCAGTTATAGCTCACTCGTGGACTCTCGTTATTCTTTTTAGCACCACTTCCTACTAACCGATTGGGTTATACACCTATGTACTAATTAAGTTCATGTATTAGGAATGAGGAAGGTTAAAGTTAGTAGAGGAAGTGTATACTCATTTGCGTAGAGAGAGAGTGGAAAGCCATTTAAGTAAAACTCTTCTCAGTACAGCCGACCGGTTTTTGAACCTCGATCTACCCATCATCGGCAGTATAATCAATTGCGAGAGTAGCGTGTTAGACCATGCGGACACCGAAGTGGGTTTCTTTACTGTACAAAATGCCACAAATGTAATGGTTTTATTCAATAGTACACAAACTTTTATTTTTGCATTTTCTCGTATAAAATGTTGACAGTCTTAGCTTGAGGGGAAAAAAAATAAAAGTATTATAAAGATAATAACTTTTAGACCTCGTCACGTGACCCCTTTCCTGTTCTGACCTTTTTTGTTTTAATTTTTTATTTATTTGAGGTTTTAGACGTGCACTTTTTTTTTGAACCGATTTATTACATCAGATTGCAAGATTTTCTATGAGTGAGGGCGAAAGAGCCTACCAATTTTGGCAGGAAAGTTATTTCCACATACTTTTCAGGGTTCTTTTATATGCCGCCACAATCGACACGGGACCGACGGCTTTACTTCACCTCCGAAGAAAGTTGTGTTATGGAGTTTTATCTCTCAAGAAAAATCCGTCGATCCCAGCTGGATTTGAACCCACGATCATTGGGTCCTGAGGCGAGCACTTTATACCCCAAGACCACCGACAGGGACATCTTCGTTTGTTTTTCAGCGAACGTGTGAATACACAGTAGCTGGGGTTAGGCGTCAGGAGCGATCCGTAGTTTACCCGCACGAGTGCGGTCCCTGGAGCTAGTAACACTACTCGGCGATTATAATAACTCAAGATATAAGACAATAACAACATTTTAATATGAAGGGAAAAAAACACTTCCGCGTGTTCGTGACGACTGCGCGGGTAGAATTGCACAAAATAGGAAGAAGAAATCATAAGCGGACAGCAATTAAGCAAGTCATCTTCCAGAAACACGTGCGCAAGAGAGAAAGAGAGAGACCAAGGTCACACCCGACACACCACGTCCTAAAGGAAACGCAAGAAGCGAATCCAGCAGCCGCCGGAAACTGTTATTAAATATATATTCGGTTGGCCGCTAAACTGTGAAAATTCCAATTTCTTGTATCCTTTGATGCGAGTTGAGCAACACCAGTTTCATAATTGCAACGAAAAAAACCAAACAAACACAAACCCTTGTTTGGTTTTAATGAGCTGAGATTTATTTGTTAAAGTAATTTCAAAGAATATCTTACTTCATGATCTTTTGAGGAGTAGATTTTAGATTAGCGATGGAAAGCGATTAAATAAAACATCGATGTTGCCCTCGATAATGTATCAACGACGTAAAAAAAGAGAACACATCGCCTGCGAAACATGTATGTTACAAAATAGAAAAAAAAGTCAAGTTGTGTAAAATCATATTATTAGTGTTTAAAACAAATTCTGTGGCGTTCTGCTGGCAAAGACAGTGCCAACATTTGCGGATAGAGGGAGTCGTATGGTCAGTGCAACGAATTATCCTATTTCTTTCAGTTTTCTACACCGGAGCCACTAATTTGTCATTCAAGAATCTCCTCATTTGTCTTCATGACTAATAATAAATGAATAATGGATAAATAAGTTACTGACAAATGTGAAATTTTCCCAAAGTGAATGTTTGTTTATCACCGAGTTTAATATAATTATTATTGAGATTCACAAACAAAGAGCAAGAACAAGGAAACAATGACGCCGAGAATTGTCTAACTAAGCCTACCTTTTTGACAGGTTCATGTCCTGTTTGACGAGGGAAGCGGATATGGCCGACATTTCACTCCACCAGTGTCATCACAAACCTTTTACCTAACTGTGGCCGGTGAAAATGTGACGGAAATGTTTTGCACTCAGTTTGTGGGGAAGGTACTAAATGGTAACAACAATCCAAAGGGATGTCGACATTTTGTACTTCAACATGTACTCTTGAACTCTTGCCGTTTGAGTTCTTTATTTTACGTCTTACTACAAGTTTAGGGATGAGGAAGGTATACATTTAAGAGAAAATGTCCTGCATTTGTATTGGGGTAGAGTGGGAAACCATTTCATAAAAGATAACACCCAACCAGGATTTAAACCCCCGATCTATCACCGGTGAATCAGACCATCACCAGCGCGGGTGAAACACGGTAACGTGTGTCGGAAGTGGATCAGACACGAAAGGTTCGAAGTGCAAACACAAATGAGTAAATAAAATCCTCGAGACCAGAGACACCAATATATGTTTTTTCTCACTCTCACCAGGCGAGGGTACACCCATCACATCCCTAGCCTCCCTAAGGCTAGATATTTAAATTGGCTGATAGTCAGTATTGGCACTAAAGAGTTTAACTTTTTATTTTTTTATGGGTTTAACACTGTTGTTATCTAAAGCTTTTTTTTTTTGTCACCACGTCTTACTCCCCGTTCGGGTTATACGCGTATGTACATACTATTTACGTTAATGTGTTAGGGATAAGGAAATTTTAATTTATTAAAAGTGTACCCGAATTTCCGTGGAGGGAGAGTGAGAAGCCACTCAGCCTAAGTAGACCCGACCAGGATTCGAACCCAAATCTCCCCGTCATCGGCAGCCCAGTCTATTGCGCAAGTGATGCCTTAGACTGTTTGACCATCAAATTGGGCAACGCCTTATTCTATTAAATAGGGAAGGGAAGTAAGAGTAAATGCATCCACAATTATAAAATCACACGTGGACGATCCTCCCCCACAAAGAGCCCGGAATAAATTCTAGCCTGACAATTAGATCTTCAGTCCAGTCCGCTTCCTAAGTTCGATCTCATCGTGTCCCACCACCCTTCGGACTCCATGATTATGGTGCGTCCAATTGTTAGCACCGAAACATGTCGGTAAAATAGAACTTCTGTAGACATCATCAGTACAGGAATATCAATAACAAAGGAGTAAGGGAAGTCAATCCCAACAACAAGACTGTGATAATTTTTACATATATTTATATTCATTTCATGTTATTAATGTTTTTATGAACTTAGATTTAGATATTTTAAATTAAATGAGTTTAAAGTTTCTAATTCTATTAAACTAATTTTAAGTGTATTTTAATTAGTCAACACTTATATGTATTTCCTATTAACTATATTTATTTATACTTTTTATACTTTTAATTTGACCTGCATTTCATTTAAATATGCCAACTATGTTTGTACACAGTATTTTTAGTCCACTTTCTATCCCATACCATTGTTTACTTTAGTATATTGCTCAATCTCTGTTATTAAACTGATTACACATTTATATCATTTTCGTCTATTCAACTTTTAGTATTCATTTCAATTCTTATTGTAGTCTTTGTTATTATAATTAGATCTTCGACAAGCCTGACGCCTTAGACCACAAGACCCCCAGCGAGGGTGTACTGGCAAACCCTCATTGTGATGTACTATACGCGTGAATGTATCATGATTAAGATGGGGATGTAGGGTACGCGATAAAAGGGCAGATTTTTTCCAATTTTTTTATTACAAAACTTTTTCTTTTGCCAAAATAAATTAGACATGTCTCTAGTAGAAACATAGAGTTGAATTTCCTTAACAAGGTGATATCAACAGTTGTTAAATATATGTCAAGAGTGTCCTAGAATTTAACGACAATTTTTTATCTTAATTTAAACAGTTTCTCATCTAATGCTGCTATGGTCATGAGAGGTATTCAACACTTGTTGATATCACAATGTGAAGAAAATTAAACTCTTATGCTTCTACTGGAGAGATATATTATTTATTTTCACCAAACATACCGACCTTTTCTCGCGTCTCCTACATCCCTACTAGAGTCACTGAAGAGGATAAGCACGTTCCGATAAGAATGTCCTAGTTCTACGACCATCTTTTGTCATCTTGTCCGCCATGACACACAACCGCGCAATGGTGGACTCTCGCGGCTTAATTTGAACTATATTAGAGCATGACGGACTCGTAAGAGGCTACAAAAAGATAGTTTTATATATATTTCACGGCATAGCAGAGTGGTTAGCAAGGCCGACAGCGGGTCAAGGGGAGCTTGGTTCCATCCCAAGTGGAGCCTCCATGAATGTAGTCCAGTAGTCTTGATAGTTCAAGTTGAATGAGAATTGGCTCATCTAGAACTACCACAAATTATAAGAAAAAAATTAAATAAACTTGCATATTTTTAGGTGAAAATACTTAAGGTGGGATGATAGGGGACACGCGAAAAGTCCAGTGTTTATTCAGTTTTTATGGCAAAACTTTTTTTTTGCCAAAATAAATAAAATATTGCTAAAGTAAAAACATAGCATATAATTTCCTTAACAAGGTGATATCAACAGTTGTTGAATATCTGTCATGAGCATGGCGGCATTATCAAACTTTTTAAAAAAAATGAAGATAAAAAGTTCTCATTAAATTCCAGGACACCCTTGACAGATATTCAAAAAATGTTGATATCACCATGTGGAGAAAATTATATTCTATGTTTGTATTGTAGCAATATTTTATTTATTTTGGCCAAAAAAACTGCAAAAACCTTTAACAGTACATGAGTTTGCTGTATATTGGAATTAACATACAACTATTTTCTATGGCCCTATACATATATAGACCTGTAGACATAGTTTAATAAAAGTTGACATTTTACACTCTGAAAAGTACAAAAATACAAAAGTACACATATTTCTGTTGGTCATTAAGAGCTAAATGCCCGTGAAACGAGGAGCGTAGAGTGAATATTCAAATTGTATTGTCATTGGTATTTTCCTACTCCCTGTTTGTTCTCCTACTGCCGGACATCTTCACCCACGAACGTTATAAACATACTTGGTTTGTGGAGTTTAAGAATGTTATTAATCTCGCCTATTCTAGCGCCTTAACTTGTGAATATTTGTTTATGAAAGTTGTTGAACTGTGTTTTCCGACACCTACAAAGTCATCTTCAAGATGTCGAATAATTCAACTCACACGAAGCGTCGTCACCTGTTAACTGTGACCATTTAACGAAACATTTAATTTATAAACATATGATTACGTATTTTCTACACATACACACATATTGCTACACACGATTTATTTTCCCTTCCTTGAACGCCATATAACAAGTTCATCAAAACTGATGATTGTTTTGATGACTATAATAATATAACTAGTCAAGATAATGAGAATAAACGTGTATTTAATTAAAAAGTTGATTATTTTATTTGATAGCACAATGAAGAGGAAAAAATTCCTTTCCCACCCGGTATTATATAAATACTTTAAAAACTGCTGAGATATGTTTAGGATAGCATTATTTATAGCCACGACGCCAAATAGAGTAAAATGAAGCGAAGATTGAGGATGACGTAAAACGCGTTTTTTTTACTACCTAGTTTCATTATCAGTTATTACGCCTGAAGTGCGGCACTATACTAAATACAAGAAGACACCTACCCAGACCATAATGGAATGGACCAGTTTCATATGCGAAACTGATCCATTCCCTCACAGTTTAGATATATGTCGTCCTGTAATTAGTCTGACTATAAAACTGGCCCTTGGTACCATTTAGAGCTATATCCCTACGCACCTATATATTACTCTAGTGGGATAGGGATGCGAAAGGTATAATTTTAGAGGAATTTTATTAGAATTGGCACTTTTATTCTTCATTATTCATTTGATAACAAGGACATATTTGGAATCAGTGGAAAAAAATTTAATTTTAAAATAATTATTTTCAATTTTTTTTAAAACATGGTAAAACTGTTTCATTGGTCTCAATTCCACTTATTTCTAGAATTATAAATCAGAACCCTCCCATGCTCCCCAAAGATTTGACTTCTGGTTCTGTATTAACTACCTAAGTTAAAGTTATCCGGATGGTAGGACTGACTCTTAAAGCTTGTCCAACCCAAGCCCGTAGCAGCGAGCGAGTCTGATGGTCGCGTGGACAAGAAGTATCATGGTAGACATTATCACTAACTTATAACACAAAAGGGAAGGACGTGCGTGTCACGATGTGGTTGAGTTGACGCCGGACTTGCGCATAAGACAGATAGACATACACACAGCGATTACACAGCGTGCTAGACAAGTTGAGAGAGTAACGAGCTACAAACATACAAACACCATCAAACTGGCTAGGAACCAATTACAGGGCTAGACAGGGACAGATTTACGCAGGCCTATATCACTTTCCTAGGCAATTGATCCTTATCTACCAACTTTTTTTTCCCAAGCACCACGTCTTACTACCCATTCTGTTCATACACTTATGCACTAATAATCTCGTGTTATAATGGCCTGCTGGTGATATGGAGATTGGAGTTCGAATCCCAGTCGGGTTGGGTGGTTTTTCTTAAACGATTTCACACTCTCCTTCCATGCAAATGCGGGTAGACGACCTCTAAAACGTATCGTATATGCGCATAACCTGAATGAGTATTAAGTCTAAGACGCGGTGATAAATAATTTTTCTAATACGGCCGTCTTTTCTAGAACCTTCCTCCCTTCTTAACTTATTCGAGCACGACAAACCAACCGAACGAAGCTCCTCTCTTAGAACAACGAACTTCCATTAAGAATGGATGAGATAAGACTATTAAAACCTTGTAACGGTGCTGAGAGAAAACATTTGCACCTGTATTATAATGTGTTGTGGGCCGAACTATCGCCTCCTAAACTGCCAGCACGCGAACCCAGGCTAAGTAGGACGTATGACATCACTCTTCCATCTGACACTTCGTCTTTTTCCCTCACACCGTACCAGGGTCTTAGAACTAACAGGAGTAGCCGAACCAAGGACCAAATAAGACTAACCGTTTGTTTTAGCATCGAGTTATCGGGTTATACGCATATATACTAATTACCCTAACGTGCTAAAGATTAGGAAGGGGAATTTAAAGGAAGTGTATCCGCATTTGGGTTAAGGGAGAGTGGAAAAAAATTTAGGGGAAAGACCACCCTCGATACACTCAGCCGGGATCGAACCCCAATCTCCCAGTGTTCGGCAGCCTAGTATATTGCAATAGTGACACCTTATACCATGCGGCCACGGACGCGGGTACCTTTTTAATAGGCCCTATTAATTTATAGACTATAGAGACATCACGAAATTTGATTTAATGATTTGATTCCATTTGTGACTTTTGTCATTTGAAACTTGGGATCAATGCGTGTCCCCCCCTCCCCCGCCTCCCCTCCAAGTTTGGGTCATACTTACGAAAATATTTCAATCACGCTTAAAGAGTAGGGATGAGTAAAGTGGAATTTAGAAGAAATGTCGTCGCATTTGCGTGGAGGAAGAATGGAAAAGTATTCCGGGAAAAACAACTTAATTACACCCAACCAGGAGTTGAACCCCTATCTCTCCGTGATCATCGGTCCAGTCTCTCGCCTAGTGTAACGCCTTATACCAGTTTACCACAAAAATGTTTGTTCTAAGTGTTGGGTGTTGATAACGGGTTAAGATTGTTTATATTTGGGTCAGGATCGAACTCTTACCTCCTTGTCAATGGTGACCATATGCAACGCAAGTACCATAACGTCAGACTTAAAAGGGTCTCAACCGCACATATTTATTCTTACGAACAGATCGATTACCACTTTCAGTGACGGCGACTGTACTCTCTCACTCCCGCGACGCTATGTACTCACCTCGGAGACGACGGGCGGCTGCCCCTTGTTCCCGCCCCTGTAGTCACATGGCGGGGGCGGAGGGGTGGACTTGTTGGATGGGGGTGTCACCACCTCCTTCGCATGCGGTGGCGGCTGGTGTTTCTGCGGGGAGATGCGAGCCGGGAAGCTGAGGGTCTTGGTCCACTGCGCCAGACTACGGACCATCGTAGGAACTAATTTGTTCTGACGTCAGTCGCACTTTAAAAAAAATCCTGCCTCCCCTCTATTTTCCCCGTCGATAAAATCTACTTCAACCCGTGTGTCTGATCTGTCACGTGAATATTGAAAGACTCGCTAAAAAACAAAGAAAGCTTCAGCCTTTTCAAAATAATTAATAAGCACTGATGGTTTCTCACCTTACAAAGGTAAAAAAAAAATCAATTCCCTTGTGCCAAAGACATTCTGATTTGTATGTCTCTATAGAGTCGTCCGCCTTTTACAAAAATAAGTGATAGGTCTTGTGTTTTTATTAGGGACTAGTCAAAATACTATCTATCTTCTTCGATGTCAACATCACCCAGATGTTCAAATGTTTCCTTTTCTTTCGTTAGAATTTTAGCCTCACCTTTTTAAATAAAGGGGCAGCTGTTACAAAGATGTCTTGCTCTAACCCTTAAGGGTAGAGGGTCGACTCTAGAGGGTTGGTTGGCCGAAGGCTATTGAATTTGGAGGAATCTTCTTTCCCTTTTCCGAACATCTGCTAACAGATTTCCCTTCGCAAGTCGTTAACGTTTACAAGGGGACATCTTTGAAAGTAACGTGGGAACTCTTGCAAAGGATATTTTCTTTTATAAATATATTAGAATGGTGCATTATTAGAGGAAAGTTCTCTCTTTTTCAAGATAGTTATTTAAGAATATGCTCTAATATTATGTATGAATATTGCGTTTACCTTCTCTTTTTTTTTTCCACCACCACAGTCTTCAGTGTGTACTTATTTTTGTGCTTCTTCATACACAATAGACAACCAAACACTCCTGTGAATATTGATCGCGCACGTAAGCTCAAGACACTTGCTCGGTCGAACTGGGAATATTAAACCGTGAATCGCTGTGGCGAGATGAAAGGGGAGGCCCTCACCAAATAGATGAGTCAGTGAGGTGCCTCGGATGACATCAGACACGGCCGTTGAAACATGTTCGTACCTGTCGAGGGGCCCCCTTTGCCGCGAAACGCCCCAGAGCTATTATGTGTACTCTTGCATTTATTATATATAACGAAAACTCGTTTCTATATTTCGTGTTGCACTTGTTTGAACTTTGATCCTTGTCGTGCGTGTGAGTCACTATAAATCGACGATGGGTTGGGCCTTTTGAGGGAAGGGGGAAAATTGTTTTTGAAGTGCGTCTAAGATAAATATTGTGAATCATACGAAGTGACAGAAATATTTATTTTTATCGTACGTTCGAAAACCCAACAAGATAATCTTCGTTCATTCACGTGCGTTAAAGTCTCGATTCAACTGAAATAAATATAGCATTCAACTTTTGTTTAGAAATATACTTATTTTATATCTTTGTTCATTAATGTATACATATATTTCCGTCGATAGGCGTGAAAATAATCAGCGCGTCAGTAATTTCAGGTTGGTGAAAAAAAGTTATGTTTGATTTCACACGCAAACGCAGTCATCTGAACGTTCATTACACACAACCACACACATATACCACTCGGCTCGAGCTTCAAGCGGCGACTGTTTGAAAATGGAATACGCAACTGACCGTAGGTACATCCCGATACCCCACCATCCCCTCCATTTCCCCTCCAGCCAACCAATGTTTGCATGAATGACAGTGGTCTCTCTTTCCCCCTTCCTTTGGAGGAAAAGAGACAAAGCGATTCGAGAACACGAGAGAGAGAGAGAGAAATAGAGGGATATATGTATATAATTTCCCCCTCCTCCAACAGATGGCCGGTTTCTTATGGACCAGCCTCGTAGACACAGCTGTTGCGGGGGAATTGTTTTAAATCGCGTGACGTCATAGCTGTCTGAACAAGTAGGGAATCCTCTTCGGCATAAAAGGTTTAAGTAGGGATGTGGTATTGAAATTAAAGTATCGATATTTTAGTAATTTCGAGTATCGGAAAAAAGGTACAAATATCGTTATTGTATCGAAAGATTATTATTATTATTATTATTATTATTATTAGCACCACGTCTTACTACCCATTCGGGTTATACGCATTTACGCTAATGTTTTTAATGGTTAGGGTGAGTGTGAGATGAAATGGAGGACCTACAGTTTAACGTGGGATCCGAACCACGGTGGAGGCCTGGCATTCTACACATTCACAAGTTGTGATTAATACACGTCTTGTCAGAGGTGAAGGAAGGGTTTGGCAATCAGATAAATCTGTGCCGGGACCGAGGATTGAATCCCGAACCCCAGTACAGAAGTCCGACACCTTACCCCTAGGCCACCAGGTCACCTGTATAGAAAGAGATTTATATCAATTTCAGGAGAATTCTGTATCGTAAGAATAGGCCTAAGCAAAATATTGTATCCGAATAACATGTTTTTTTCGTTTTCATGTACGAGAATGTCTATGTTTTTTCCTCTAATGTCTGACACCTTGGCTCAGTAGCGAGTTTGTCTACTGAGCTAATGATCCCAGGTTCAATTCCTGGCATCGCCGAGAAATTTATAGTAGGTGAAATGTGATTTTGCCCTTACACAGTGATGAATTAACGACCGGGGGACCGGATGTTGTGTTTGTTCCAGATTTAAGTTAGTTTATCAGTATTTTACTGATATAATCGGTCGGTTTGGAAAGTTCATGTTGAATACCTCAAATAAATGAAAATGCATGTGTAATAATTACTGCTGGTGGGTTAGTGATGAGTAAGGTTTAGTTTAGAAGAAGTTTACCTCGCATTTGCGTGGAGAGAGTGTGCAAAACAATTTACGAAAAAATACACTCAGCCCACCCTACCAGGATTCGAGCCTCGGTCTTCTCGTCATCGGCAGTACAATCTATTGCAAAAGTGATGCCTCACACCATTCGGCCACCGAAGCAGGCCACAATATTTTAATAACGGGTTTATATAGGGCCTAGTTATGTGTCTAGCTCATTTAAGAACTATGTAGCAAAAACTTTTACCCAGGAGTGGGCTCAAAAATACATTATAAATAGATTATTGTTTATTTACATAAATATTGCTTTCCACTTTGGTGGTGGAATGGTGTAAGGCGTCACTTTCGCAATAGACTGAACTGCCCATGACGGGAGATCGGAGTTCGAATCCCGATTGGGTGTAATGTGGTTGGTTTTACCAAAATGGTTTTCCTCTGTCCCTCCATATAAATTCAGGTACCTACACTTCCTTTAAATTCAAACTTTCTCATCCCTTAAGACACTAGCGTAATTAGAGAAAATGCGCATAACCTTAACATGTTTTAAGACGCGGTGCTAAAAAAAACCCGTCCAGATAAAGATAAAATAGTGACAGGTAGGAAAATGTTCAATGTTAACCTCAGAAAAGGTTGGTATTTTATACAAAACCCTTTCTATGAAAATAGGACTGTAACAAAGTTGCTGACCAAAAAAAAAAGTTTACACGGGCAGAATATTTCTGGTATAGTTTATTTTAGTGTGACTTTTCTAAAAACTAACGCAATCATCTATCACCATCGTCATAACACAAAAACAAGATAAATTTTACATTTCAGGTTTCCTCTATATTTATTTGTGTGGAGTAGCTACACACAAGGTTGTGGCGAAAAACTGTATTTAAACTTAGTGACAGTATTAAAGTAGTTCCACTAGTCACAGTCTTGAAGTAGTTCCACTAGTCACAGTCTTGAAGTAGTTTCACTAGTGACAGTCTTAAAGTAGTTCCATTAGTCACAGTCTTAAAGTAGTTCCACTAGTCGCAGTCTTAAAGTAGTTAGCTACTGTCCTAAAGTAAACCCTTATTTTTATTTTAAGTTCAATTTTGACCAACATTAATAATTAAAAGTCACTAAAATTTGACATAATATTATGTCTTATTCAATTTATTATCATAAAGTGCATCTAATAAGCTATTGTAACCTTATAGGGGGGGGGGNNAGGGGGGGGGGGGTGTAGAATAGAACCTCGCTCCCTCATGACCAACTCAGTCGGTAGAGCACCTAAAAAAAAAAAAGAAAACTGAGACTCTAAACTCTCGAGGCATCCGCGGTGATGTAGCAAGGAAGGATATTTTTGTGGCTTTAATGTGGCCCAGTAGCGATAGACATAATTACCAGGTAAACTTACCATCTGATATGTATCCACGGTAATCCTGTAGGTCGTCGCGAAGTTCTAAATACTAGTGAAATAAAAGGTTGGGCGCCAGTGAGTTGAGTGATACAAATTAATGACTCTTATTATGAGCTTGAAAAGGGACCAACAATTTCACCAGAAAGGTGGAACATAAATGTAACAAAATAGAAGTAAAGAAAAGTTATATATATTTTAATTGTGGCAGTTGTAGTTTTAAAAGAAAGTCCTACCGATCCGGTACCAGAATAATTTATAAATCTAAGCCGTGAAACATTGCAGCATAAGAGCCTTTAAGTAAAATAACATATATGAATTGGTGGTAACTGTGAATTAGAGGTCCTGAACTGTCAATAATAATAAAACATCTCACTCGTTTTCCTATAGTACTGGAGGTGATGATGCCAAACATAAGTTGTATACAATTCTCTGACCATGCGCCATGGCTGCAGCACTCACACTTTTAGATCTTCTTCAAAATGAACCAAGCCGCTCATTCATCTCACGAATCTTCCCCGTTTGAGATAAAAATGAGGTCCAGTCCTCGACTCTAACCTGCGCTCGCTGATGGAACGTAAAACTTCATACCTCAAATTCAATCCTTTGTATTTACTCTCACATTTATTTCATGTCTCAAAACCAGCGCGTCAATTTATTTTATTTTTTTAGAGTCCTTCTCTCTTATATCTTCTAACAATTATTGCCATGGTAAACAAAAAAAAAAAACAAAAAAAAANCATAGAGGTTGCAAAACTATAGAGGTTTATAGAGAGGATGGATTTCATTAGTTATTTCAAGCTGCCATCAGGGGATGCAACATAGGTAAACGAATTGTAATGTCCCACCACCTTCATGAACACATGAATTAGGACGGAATATTGTTTACACTATTAAAAGCTTCCAATAATATTTCCTTATGGATTTCCCTGTTTAATTTATCTTTGGATGACTAATTAAACGGGCTAAGGATGTAAATACAATAATGTATATTTTTATTTCCACTGGCGTGGCAACTTGAATTTCTAATTTTCAAATAACGTGCTTTCTATTAAAATGAGATTGTAGTTTCTCTAGTCTTGGCTTGTTGATGCTAGTATTAACTACAAACGCGTACATCGGAACACCGAGACGCGTTGCGGGTTTTCATAAAAACACGCGTTACTTAAGAAGTTGTTTGTTATTTCAAAATATGGCTCACAGTAAACTGGAGGTGAACGGTATCAACATGATTTAAAATTTAAAATTATAAATGTTGTATATTTTAAATTCACTAAAAGGTCAGAAACGTTCCGCGTGAAATGTCACAGTTCTGAGATCAAAGTAAATGGTTAGAAACATAGATACAGCCTTCCTCAAATAAAAAAAATAGTTTTTAATGAGGATCAGATCAGAACACTAATATAATTAAGGGTGGTTTTTTGGTTTTGAAGCTTCAGAACTGACATTACCATAAGAAATACAACAGAACATTATAAGATAATTGAAGATTGTTTTAGTGGTTTTGAAGCTATATACCATAATATGGAAACAGCCATAAAGATAACGCCCGAGGTTGATTAGAAAAATCCCTCGATTTACATCATATGCAACTTGCCTGCCACAAGTGCTTACCGGGTTTCATTACTTCAGGCGACTCTATGATAGAGCTTCGTTCTCCTTCATAGTCTAGGTAGCCGAGAATTATGCTTAGGTTAAATATTAATAAAACCTTCAAAAGTACACGAGTTTGTTGTTTACTGGAATGCACCAAACTATTTCCTATGGTCATACATATATATATATATATATATATATATATGGCGGATATCACCCAGGAACGTTATAGGCCCACTTGCTTTCTGGCGTTTAGGAATTTATATTATAACTCTTTATAGTGAGAACGCGGGTTAAAGGCTGTATTTTTGCAGTTTTTATATAAAAAAACTTTTGGTCAAAATAACTCGTACAATTTTCCAGTAGAAATATAAAAGTTTAATTTTCTTCCCATGGTGATATCAACAGTTGTTGAATATCTGTCGTAGATGTCCTGAAATGAAATGACAATTTTTTTCTCTTCAGTTAAAAAGTTTTTTTATCTAATGCCGCTATGCTCATGATGGATATTCAACAACTGTTGATATAACCGTGTGAAGATAATTAAACTATATGTTTATACTGGAGCAATATTTTATTTGTTTTGGCTAAAAAAAATGTTTTGCTATAAAAACTGCAAAAACATTGGCCTTTTCTCGCTTCTCCTACATCCCCACCTTAATTGTTCCTTCAAGGGTCGAACTCTGTTCCTCCCCTCGAACACCTGGCACCTGCCCAGGAGTCCTGGTCCACTAGAGCGCAGTGCCAGCGAATCTAGAAACCCCGAGCGCAGTATTTTCGGATATTTATTTTACCGTGTCCTCTCTTAGATTTGGAAACTTCTTAGTAGTTCTTTTTTTTTATGTGTTGTGCTTACTATAAATATCCCTCGTGGCTTCTCAGTCGGTGTCGCAGAAAAAAAAAGATGGACAGTAACATATTATTTCTCTCAAAACAGCAGCTGGCGTAGAAACAAAAGACAAGCTTGTGTATGAATGTTTAAAGTATTAGTATTACAGACCAATATTCATAGAAAGGGCCTTATAACTGAGAGAAAAGTTACTATAAATATTTTCACTTGTTCATATGTCAGGTTATGTGTAATGTATCTGTCACTTTTGAAATATATTATCAATATATACATAAAATAACTATAATAATAATAATAATAATAATAATAATAATAATAATAATAATAATAATAATAATAGTGAAATGTCATCAATGTTTACCACAATTTTTTTTCTCTAAAAATTGCTTCCTATGATAATTAGATTGTAGCTTTGCCAAAATTTCCTATAACTGATTATTTTTAGTACGTTCAATATTAGGGAGCATTATACCACCGAAACATGTATATAAGGCATAACTATCATATATATATATATATATATATATATACACAGATCGTTCTTGTATATGATATATAAATATATTCTTCATAAGCCAACAACGCGAAGGTTGGTTTGATATGATTTATATCCATCCTGAGTTGCACATGTAGTCAGCTCTTCGGCTGGTTAGTGCACCATCTGGTATAAATCTCATGTACTCGAGGAACTCATAGAGTGTGGTAGAGCCCCGTTGACTTCCACACCGAATTTCTACTAACAAGAGCGAAAGGGCCTAACAATTTTGCCAAGAGAGGTATTTTCAGATACCTTCCGTGGTTTATTTATATACCACAATCGACATGGGACCAACGGCTTTACTTCACCTCTGACTGAGGTTGTGTTAGGTATGATTTTTAATGCTCAAGAAAAATCTACCCCTCGGCTGGGTTTGAATCTACGAACATCGGGTCCTGTGGCGAGATCTAAACCCCAATATATTAGAGGTCGACAAATAAATATAACAGCTTTGCATTATTTCCTACGCATATATTTGTTTTATTTCTGTGTTTGATTTATCGAAAATATACTCTTTATTGTACAGACTTGCAAAAAAAAAAAAGCTATCTACAAAGTTGTAACACAGGAGATGAAATTAAAAATACACTAACCGAACTAGTTTTTAAGTTTGTTATATTCGTTCAAGTGTCACAGACCCGAACTAAACTACTATATCGAGTTTTGTTGGCAGCTCTGTTATTTTTAAGGTTTGACGACCAATATTTCTGTTGGGCACACTGTGCACTTGTAAACTCGAAGATTGGTCATCGCTCTACAAACAGTGAAGTTAAATCCTTATCATTAACCAATGAGAGTGAATCTTTGAACAAGATTCACTAAATACATTTGAGTTTTAGAACATTGTTTTGTTTGGTGGGAGGGGGGGAGAAAATAAAAGGATGAGGTGTGGAGTGGAAGGGGAGGCCAGAAGTTTATATGCTAAGTCAGGCGCATGCGCACGATTTTAAACATGGCACATCATTGTTTATTCTGTGAACGAGAAATAGAAGCTGTAATTTCATCAAATTATTCCTTTATTATCAGTTGCAGAACAACCTTTATTTACATTTCAATACATATATATTTTTAGCACCACGCCTTATGGGTTAGATGGCGTTCAAGTAGTACGTAAGCACCATTTTGGCCATTTTGAACCTTCCTTCCTTCCTTTGAAAGCAAACTTAGTTTAAGCTATGAGTCTGACAAAGGAATTACTTTTTTTTTTTGCTATTTATAAATTTCTGGTAATTATTAACATAAAGGTGAAAATTTTAGGTGCGAAATATTCATAATGAACACTTTTATAAAATGAATTTAAATGTATTGTAATAAACAGGGAAAATTAAAAAGTTATTATTAGTGAATACATGAATTATTATAGCTATAAAAACTTATAGACTACATTTAATCTGACGACCAAAGTCTTTTAATCCACATCTCCAACTCATTTAATTATTATGTGTTCATTTGGGGTGGCTGGATCACTGCGCCATTCTTGTCCCTCTCTCTGTCTTACGTAAGCATTGTTACTGCCCTCCTCTCCACCTTGGAAACAATAATAAGCAAAGTTCAAACCCTCCTAAGGGCGCTTACGTAAAATGTGAACGCACCCTTATACGCATATGTACTAATTACGTTAATACGTTAAGGATTAAAATAGTTGAATTAAGAGGAAGTGTAGCCACATTTGCATGGAGGGAGAGTGGAAAACAATTCCCAACCTGCCCACTCCCCCCTCCCCCTTTCTGACCGTTAATATCCAATGTGAAAGGGGGAAGTCCCTATTTCACTTATGATACATTTCTAGGACATGCCGGGAATCGAACCTTAAGAGAAAGCACGCAGACACGCTACTGGTTGGGTTAAGGTTGTAACAGAACCCATGCTGCCACTAGTACCTGAAGTTGTATTCAGTAGAATATCCCTATTACCCCCTTATCATAGTTACTGGAACACCTAGAAGCCTTGCACTGCCATCAAGCAATAAAACCCAGGACAAGCTGGTGCCCTTCGTTCACCGAGTGTAGTCACTGATTGCGTACTTTCTCTCACAGTTAACTCCTCAATGGAAGACCCATTACTAATGGGGATCACGCCCAGACTGTTGTGTTAGTTTATTTGGTGGTATTTCAGGTGGAGTGTAGTGTAGTATGTTTGCAGTTTTATGTTGTTTTTTTTTGTCTAAAGAAATTAAATATTTCTCCAATAGAAACAGAGAGTTTAATTTTCTTCCCATGATGACCTCAACAGTAATTGTTGATTATCTGTCATGAGGATGAGATAACGAACTTTTTAAATGAAGGGAAAAAGTTGTCATTCAATTCCAGAACACCCTTGACAGATATTCAACAACTGTTGATATCAACATGGTAAGAAAATTAAACTATGTGTTTGTACTGCAGAATTATTTGATTTATTTTGGCCAAAAAAGTTTTGCTATAGGAACGTCAAAAAGCACTGACCTTTTCTCACGTCTTTTTTCTACACCATCTTAACGCTAACTTTTTTTAAAAACAAAAGTGTACACTAACCTAGAACACCAATATCTAAAAAGAAACAAGAAGGATTATATCCTGCGAGTACGGCGGAGCTTTACACAACTGGTGGTATTGGTCTTCGGGTTGCGATGTAAGACGGAAATTTACCCGTGGAAAATTTTCTATTTTGGAAATTTTTCCAAAACGGAATATTTTTAATTATTTTTTCTGTAAAATAATTTTAACTGATTAAATGGAACTAATATAATCGATATATATGTACCAAATTCCAACATTTATACTTAAGAATAATTTCTTCTAAGGGCGTTAACACCAAAAACATCATCAAATGAGCTTCGGTGGCCGCATGGTACTAACGCGCTACTCTCGCAATAGACTAGACTGCCTAACAGGGAGATCAGTGTTTGAGTCCAGTCGGATTAACTGAAGGTGGTTTTCCAAATGGTTTTCCACTCTCACTCCACGCAAATTCGGGTGCGATTCCTTTAAATTCAACATTCCTCATCCCTAACACATTAGCGTAATTAGTATATAAGCGTATAACCCTAACGGGTAGTAAAACGCGTTGCTAAAAAAAAAAGTAGTGAAGAAACAAATGATTGCGAGCTCTTGTAGACCCGTTATGTTCATAAATCGTACTTCAATTTTTTTTATAATCAATAAGTTAAATTAAAATAATTTTAAAATGTTTCTTATCTACCTATACCCCCTTCTTAACACCCACTCATCTCTTAACACACTATATTTTGAAGTACAATAGGTTCAAAGTGTCACCTCTAAAATTTAACCCCTCCACCCGTAAAAATGCCAATCGCTTGGTGGTGGGCTATGGGTGAGACAATTGCCCACCCTTTACCTGGTGGGTTCGCTGTTAGGATTTGAATGTGGCACGGACAGAACCTTGCCCACCCTTGATGTAAAGATGACGCCGTCACACACTTATTATTGGGATCATAAATCTTTCTCCCAACCTTTGTCGACTGATCTGAACTTGAGATGAAAATTTTGAATTGGAAAATGTTCCTGAAAATTTTATACCGTGCTAGCTTGGGGTATAGGGGTTAAGTGGTAGAGGTGGCATCTAGAGCCTACTATACTTCAAAATATAGTGTGTTAAGAGACGAATGGGTTATCATAAGGGGGCAAGGAAGTGGGGAAGGGTAGTTAGGAAGCACGGAGGATAGGGGGCGGGGAGAGATAAATGTCGGGACAACCTTAAAATTATTTTAATTATCTTATTTATGATAAAAAATTGAAGTATGATTTATGAACATAAGGGTAGCATTAATTTCTTTCCTTACTACTTTTTTTTAGCACCGCATCTTACTGCCCGCTTGGGTTGTATGCCTATGCACTAATTACACTAATTGCTCAGTGGATAAGGAAGGTTGAATTTAGAGGAATTACACCCGTGAAAGTGGAAAAATATTTAACAAAAATCACCCTTAGTTCAACCGACTGGTATCGAACACCGATCTCCCTGTCATCAGCAGTCTAGTCTATTGCGAGCGTAGCGCGTTACACCATGCGACCACCGAATCTTGTTTGATGAGGTTTCTAATGTTAACGCCCTTAGTTGAAATTAATCTTAAGTATAAACTTTGACAATTCGTATATTTTTATCTCGATTGCATTATTTCCATTTAATTAGTTGAAATTAATTTACAGAAATAATAATTGAAAATTTTCCGTCTCACATTTCTACTCTGAACCAACAATAGATGCTCACAGCTGAGTCCTGTGTTTGCTCGTATCAGGCGGCAGAAGGTAAAGAGGGGGGATGTTATTATTTGTTCAAATGACTCGTATTGGGGTTGTTATCTGGTGCAAGGGGACCTTTGATCGGCACGTGGTCTCATCTTGCTCCTCTCGGTTCATCCTAAACTCTAAAGGTAGGAGCGAGACTTAAGGGGCCTGTCTTAGTAGATCAGATATTGCCATTCAGGTGCTGCACTTTAAACTTGATGACAAAACCTTTAACAGTCCACGAGTTTGTTGCTTACTTGAATTAACACAAAAATATTATATATGAATCTAAGCATATATAGACTTAAATGTTGACATTTTCCATTCTGCAAAGTACAAAAATCAACAAATTTCTGTTGATCATAAAGAGCTAAATGTCCGGGAAACGAAAGGTAACTGGTATAGGAGCGTAGAATGTATCTTTGGGAATAAAATTATGTCATTTAATACAACACACATTGTATTGTCATTTGCATTTTCCTCCTCTCTTGTTTGTTCCCCTATTGCCGGAAAGATACACCAATTAACGTTATAGCCCCAATTGGTTTCTGGAATTTGGTAATTTTATGTATACTTTCTAACGACTTAAGGAAGTACACTTGTATTCGTTTCGATAGAGACTGTAATCAATCGACAGTATTGTACTATCATCATATCAGCCACACCCAAATGTCTAAATATATATATATATTTAGTTTTAATTTAAATAGTATGATTTAAAATACAGATTGTATGTTTTATGCATTAAACGCCGAATTGAGTAATATTGAATGGTGAGAATGTTATTGGAATGCGTGTACACAAAGTCGGCGTTCTTCTGGAGTGTGTTTAGAACAAACTACAGTAGCCCCAAGGCTTCTTTGGTGCTGATTGACAGCTCACAGCTGAGTTCTGACAGTCAAACTTTAGGTATATACCTACATTTTGACTGTCAAAAGTGAGAGCTGCTAAACACATGTTTTTGCAGATCATACGGTTCGGCGTAGGAATACGTAATTTGGTCTGGTAACTTTTTAAAGCTGTCAACTATCAGTTGTGAGCTGTCAGTCAGCACCAAAGAAGCCGTGGGGCTACTGTAGGAACAAAGGATACATTGAACAAGGATTAGCTTAATCCTTTAGTTGGGATGATGATTTTGAGGAATTGAAGTCAATAAATAACCTCTACAGGTGAACGTTGTCCAATTTTCTAAGAGAATAACGTCTGAAGATGAGCAATGTATTGTTTTATAGGATAATAACACCAGCAGATGAGCGTCGCATCAGTCTCTAGGACAATGACACCTGCAGATGAGCGTCGTATCAGTCTCTAGGACAATGACACCTGCAGATGAGCATCGTATCAGTCTCCATAACAATAGCACCTGCATATGAGCGTCGTATCAGTCTCTAGGACAGTAACACTTGCATATGAGCGTCGCATCAATCTCTAGGACAATAACACCTGCAAATGAGTGTGTTGCAGATGAGCGTCGTATCAGTCTCTAGAACAATAACCTGCAAGTGAGTTGTCTCATTCTCTTTTGGTCAGTTACAGTTAGCTCAATAGGTATGATTCTTTTATGCTTATTTTTTTTATTAAACAAAACTTTAGTGGTTGATTTAAAGAAACGTATAGGTTTGGTCATATACCATTATCTATGGTTTGGGTAAACTTTTTCTTTTTTATGCATACAAATAGTGTTTTTTTATATTGGAAGTTTTTATTCATTAGTTCCCCCTTTTCATTACAGCATAGAAACAGCTTTGTTCCTCCATTAATCCTGGGTCACTCCGTATTACACACACCCTAACGAGCCAGATTGTACACGCCTATGATTAGCATACATCTAACAATCTCAATTAACCTAAAGAAACACAGTCATAGTCGGGACGCCATTTTGAAAAGGTTCTAAATCATCATTTTATGACCCAGTTCAGTGGTTGAATAGTCAGACTGGCCTATTGGAAACGGGGAAATCGGAGTTCGAATCCCGACTGGGTCTAGTGAAGGTATTTATTCCTAAATAGTTTCCCACTCTTCTTTCACGCAAATGTGTGTATATTACCTCTAAAATGTTTCCTTCTTCATTCCTACCCCATTAGAGTAATCACCATATATGCTTATAACCCAAACAGCGGTTATATAATAAAATAATCATTGTGGCCTATTAACAAAATATTGTATTCTGCGGCTTTCACTTTTGACAGGTTCTTTCAATGTCATTCCTACTATAACTTCTGTCAGAGGTGATAGGCTAAGCTCCTCGCTTTGTGTGTGTGTGTGTGTGTGTGTGCGCGCGCGCACGCTTGGGCTGTTGAAACGTACACATTTTAAGTACGCGACTTGAAAACCGCCCTAATACTGAAACATATATGACACGTAAGTCCCCCAGACGTCAATTCACCACTCAAAACGTTTTTTGGCCAAGCCGGTAATCGACTCCGGGACTCTTTGCTATGCAGCTAAGATGTAAGACTAGTGCTTCACGCGTAAGAATTCACACAGTCTAGAGGTAACAAACAGTTCCCCCCTTTCCCCCACTTGATCCACGGGTTAATTTAAATCTATTTGAGGCAATCAAGGATAATGACCGTGATTGAGATTGAAACAATACACAATGGAACCATTTGGACAGAATAGTCGTACGAGGGCGAGTTATCCACACACAATAGCTACAGAGGCGTCTCTAGAAGGATAATGTTGATCAGGGAGGAGCGACACCCCTCTATCTTCTGCCATTGCGTAGCACTATTTATTTTTAGCACCGCGTCATACTACCCGTTCGGGTTATACGCTTATGTACTAATTACACTAATGGTTTTAGGGATTAGGAAGGTTATATTTAAAGGAAGTGTACCTAAATTTGCTTAGATGGAGAGTGAACAACCATTTAGGAAAAACTACACTCAGAACACCCGATTGAGATATTCAAGCCCCGATCTCCCCGTCATCAGCAGTATAGTCTACTGCGAGAGTATCGCTTAAGATAATGTGGCCACAGAAGCGTCTCGTAGTACAATTAATTATCAACAAATTTGCTCAAGAAAATTTATTTTTAGCACCGCGTCTTATTACCAGTTTGTGTTATATGCATTATTTACTAATTAGGTTAATGTGTTAGGAACGGGTATGGTTGAATTTAGAGGAAGTGTACCCTCAATTGTGTGATTCATGTTCATGGCTCAGAGATTATTAGGATTTTTTTACTCCAAATTTTGGATTTTCCTAAAAAAAATATGGCATTCTTAAGATAAATTACATAGCTCTATTCGTAAATTTTGAATAAAATAACACCTGGACAAGGAAATAGAACTCGGACGACTCTGCCTTATAAACTAAGAGTGAATAATGACCCTGAGGACAAGACTAATAGTGGATAGCTCAGTGGTAGAACATTGGCACGCTAGTCCGAGGGCCCCGAGTTCATTTATAACGTGCCATTGTAAAATCAACAGGGGTACTGCGATAAACAGGACAAATTAAACAAATCATAAAATTATGAACAATTTTAATTTACACTTCAAATTATAAAAAAAGTATTATTAGAATTAATATAGCTTTAAAAAAATCCTCTAAACAACTTTTAATCTGACGATGAAGGTCCTTGAATCCACGTCTCGACATTTAATTATTATGTGTCCATTTGGGGTGGCTGGGTCACTGCGCCATTCTTTCCTGTCTCTCTCTGTCTTACGTAAGCATTGTTCTGACACCACCTTCTCCCTTGTCAGCCAAAATAGGCAACGCTCAAACCCTTCACTCCCTTAGGGTGCTTATTTAATAATTGAACGCCCCCTTATCGGAAAGTTTAACAAAAATTCCGGACAAACCTACATCACATGGTTTTTGTTATAGAGAATATATTAGACTTTGCTTCGAGTCGAAAAAGTGACCTTCGAACAACTATCTATACTTATAAGAAAGTAGTTTGATGTACGTGCAGATGATGCCGGTTTCTCATCAGCTGTAAACGTGATTTTGAACAGTGTTGGAGGTTGCATGCATTTTATTGTGCATCATTAATAAGGAATGCAGTCTTGGTCGTTCACCGAGATGGATGTAACCGACCAAGTTTATCAGAATAAATACTCCTAATATGATCTAGATATTTCACAGATGACGAACCATATACTGTTATTATTTTACAGACGTTGATTATTATTATATTTCTTTACCCGTAGCTTAGGGTAGGAGTGCGAGCTAAAGGAAGTGTTTTTGCAGTTTTTATAACAAAACATATTTTGGTCAAAATAAATAAAATATTTCTCTAGTAGAAACATAAGAGTTTAATTCTATTCAAACGGTGACTTCAACAGTTGTTAAATATCTGTCATGAGCTTTGCGGCATTTGCTGAGAAACTTTATAAATTAAAAGAAAAAGTTGTCATTAAATTTCATGACACCCTTGACAGATAGATATATTCAACATCTTTTCAGGTAGCCAATTGAAGAAAATTAAACTATGTTTCTATTGCAGCAATATTTTATCTATTTTGACAAAAAAAAGTGTTTGCATAAAAAATACTAAAACACTAGCTTTTCCTTGCGTCCCTTAAACTCCCACCTTAAGTTGTCAGAACAAACTAGCACGTACTGTTGTAAGCTTAGATATTTTACAATTCGTGCACTAATATAATAATATATGCGTTAATAAAGCGTGCGTTAAATATATCAATAAAAATGTAATAATTCGTGTTGTAATCAATTATAATAGGGGATGGAGGGAAGGCTGTGTTTATCTTCGAACGAGTAAAGGATGAATATACCAGCAGTGGTCGTGTTTTATAGCATTCAACTTTGTAGCTACTAAAGAAGAGGTTGTGGTTTTAATCCTGACATAATATTGGGGGTGCTTTTCCTATTCAAACTATTTTCCTCACCTTTGTATATTAGAATAAATTGGATACAGCGGTTGTGATAATGGTAGGCTACTGATACATTAGATACTGGCAGAAAATGTATTTAATCCTTTTGGTTGACGGAACGAGCGCCGTAGTAGAAATAGTATTATTATTATTATTATTATTATTATTAGCACCGCGTCTTACTACCCGTTCGGGTTATACGCACTTACGCTAATGTGTAATGGTAGGGTGATTGTGAGATGAAATGAAGGACCTACAGTTTAACGTGGAATCCGAACCACGGTGGCGACCTGGCATTCCACACATTCACAAGATGTCTTGTCAGAGGTGTAGGAAGGGTTTGGAAATCAGATAAATATGTGCCGGGACCGAGGATCGAACCCCGGCCGCCAGCATGGAAGTCTGACACCTTACCCCTAGACCACCAGGTCACCTAGAAATAGTAGAGTAGGATTTTGGCAGGAGGTAATTCTCAAAAAATACAACAAATTTATTTGCGAACAACATTGATAACATTTTTCTATAATATTATCATTATCTACTTTATCGCCGTGTCTTACTACTCCTTCAGGTTGGACGTATATGTACTAATTACGCTAACGTGTTGAGGTAGGTTTAATTTAGAGGAAGTGACACCGAATTTGCGTGGAGGAAACCATTTGGGGGGGAAAAACTCACTTCACCCGACCTAGCCTCAATCTCGCGTCAGCGACAGTCTGATATATTGTGAGAGTGACGCCTTAGACCATGCGGCCACCGAAGCGGGTCATATTATTAGTGTTATTTTATTGGTATTGATAATATCAAAAGTACAACTATAAATAACATAACTTGACGTATGAATAAGTGAAATTAAATCTAGTAACTTTTAAACAATTCAATTTTAATAGTAAGCACCTTAACTGACAGCCAGTCGCAGGGGCTCTGGAAGCTATTTGAAAATAAGGGGTAGGGGGAATTAGAGGGAGCAGAGGGCTCAGTTGAAAGGTTGGATCGAGGTTCAAGGTCCTTCCTCGGTAAAATTGTAAGCCCTGAATAACTTTTGAAACTATTTGATGAAGGTGTATTTTTCATTGGTAGTACTTTTCTTTAATTATCATAATGTGGAGTAAAAACACGGTAGGAATGGTTATTAAATATTTTTTTCTTTGCGAATTTCGATGTCTTTAGAAAACTCAAATATTTTTTTGAAAAATTAGATGTCTCTAAAATCTAATTTTAGAAAAATATATGCCCTTGGAAGTTCACTTAGAATATTCATACAAATGTATTTTGCATATATAAGATGGAAATAATGGAAGTGTGAGGGTGGGGGGGGGGGCTAAGATAGCCGCAGCCCCACCGAGATAGAAACAAGGAGGTGTTGAACCCCTGGCTAACCGTGACACGAGGCGACAGCGCTGCTGCCGCAGCGGGCAGATGGCGTCATAACAGGTCGGTCCAGTTCCTTGGTGACCGCACAACATGAGTACGCACGTGGTCACGCGCGACACCATCATGTCCGGATTACTACAACTTACACACTAACTAATCCAAGGACACAGAATGATACGAGATTTGAAATTTAAATAAAATTCACCAGCACTCATCGGGGAAGTGACCAATATTCCCCGATTTTTAGTCGGGGTTGGAGGAGGGAGCATTCTAAGCTAAGTGATGAAATAACTTGTTTCTGACGTGTGTTCTCCTACAGTTTTTAAAGAGTTTCTATATTTTTTACAAACAGAGTATACATATCACATAACGGCGGACCTGGAAGCTGCCAGAAACTTCTCGGAGCGACTCTCACTACCCACACCTGCAAATATTGTGTTACTTTGAGAGTGTCAACGTGATCAGGTGATTGGGAGGTTACCACGCCTGACTTTGAAAATACACGGTTCAATCCTAGTTCGGTACACTGAGCTAGTTTTGGAAACTTTTACTTTCATCACTGCGTCTTACTACCTGCTCAGGCTATGAGCATATATATGGTAATTACTATGATGTGGTAAGGATGAAGGAAGTAATTTGGAAGTAATTTACCCACATTTGCATGGAAGGAGTGTGGGAAACCATTTGGGGCAAACCACTCTCAGTACATCCGACCGGGATACCAACTTCGACCACCCCGATTTTTGGCAGTCTAGTCTAGTTTATTACAAGAGTGACGCCTTAGACCATTCGGCCACCGAAGTGTGTTAGTGTAATTTTATAGGTATTGATAATTTCTATCTAAATTGAACGCTTCAAATCATATGACTTAACGTATGAATATGTGAAAGTAGATCTAGTAGCTTTTCTACCTGTCAAATAGGACCGTTTCTATGTTATTATTATTATTATTATTATTAGCACCACGTCTTACTACCCATTCGGATTATACGCACTTACGCTAATGTGTAATGGTAGGGTGATTGTGAGATGAAATGGAGGACCTACAGTTTAACGTGGAATCCGAACCACGGTGGAGGCCTGGCATTCTCCACATTCACAAGATGTCTTGTCAGAGGTGAAGGAAGGGTTTGATAATCAGATAAATCTTTGCCGAGACCGAGGATTGAACCCCGGCCGCCAGCATAGAAGTCTGACACCTTACCCCTAGACCACCAGGTCACCCCCGTTTCTATGACAACTTTAATATTACAGTGCTCCGTTTTTGACCCTGCTGGGATTATAACTACTGAGGCTGAAGGTGTAACAGAGTATAAGATGAGGTGAGTTGTAAATAATAAATCAATGCATCTTCTACTCCATTCAACCTTCTGTTTTCACTCAGCCTCGTTCTTGCATCGGATGTGAAGCTAAGGTGACGCTATAAGCCTGGCTCTGCTCTCGACCGTACGCCATCCCACGTGACTTGTTATGATCCAATGAGGAGGAATGTCTCACCACGGTTCACATCGCCACCAATTGAAGACGTCATAAAGCGGATTACGACCACGGTCGGCTGTAATGAAACAATCAAGGGTTCGCTGACGACTCTGTTCCTACTTCGGCGACACGAGGTGAGGAATGTTCACAGTTCGAAAAAATATATATATTAGCACCGCATCTTACTACCCTCAAATATACCAAGTGAAGGTTGAATTAAGAGGAAGTGCAGCCCACTTCGGTGCCATAATGGTCTAAGGCGTAACTCTCGCAATAGACTGGACTGTTAAAGGCGGGGAAATCCGAGGTTCAAATCCCGGCAAGGTATACTGAGGGTGGTTTTACACTCTTCCTCCTCCATGCAAATGCGGGTACGCTTTATCTAAATTGAATCTTCCTCATTCCTAACTCATTAGTGTAATTAATACGTATGTGTATAACCTTAACGGGTAGCAAGATGCGGCGATAAAAAAGAAGAAAAAGTTTACCCGTATTTACGTGGGTGGAGGGAGAGTGGAAAACCATTAAGGAATACAAACACCCGACCGAGTTTTGAAGCACGATCACCCAGTGTTGGGTAGTCCAGTATACAGGATGTTCCCGGGATAAAAGGTTAAACTTTTGGAAGTGGTAATGGATCTAAAAACTAACTCAAAATGTATTTCGTAGATTTGCTCGTTTTAGCTGGTTTAATATTAATTTTCCTGGAAGATGAATTGTTCGTGCTGGACCGGTGGCTCGACCTCGGCGTTCGCCTGATTTGTTTGTATGGATAGTTCTCAATCAAAGGGTGCATGAAGTGACCTGCTATCATTACAAACAAAGAAGAATGCAAGCGCGCGAAGAAACAACAGTCGCATCGTTTGTCTCCGGACTGGAGGCCCTCAATTTCAACAAAATAAAAAACATATTTTATTTAATACCGACATATTTTGTTTTTATTTAATTTTTTGCTGCTTTCGCGAAAAGAAAGCTAAAACTAGCAAATCTCCAAAATACATTTTTAGTAAGTTTTTAGATCCACTACCACCTCCCAAAGTTTAGCCGTTTAACCCGGGAACATTCTGTAAAATGCGACTCTCAAATATAGATTCTTTCTAGACACGTTTTAGTAGCATTCTGTTACAGTTAAATCCTATTAGCTGACAGCTAGAATAGTTATTGGATCTACTTTAACGTATTCACACGTCAAATCATCTGCTATAAAAACTGCCTTTATTGATATGATAAATACCTATCAAATAATAATAATAATAATGTCTGATAGTAGGAGAACCAATAAGGGAGGAGGAAATTATAAATGACAATACAATGTGTTGTGAACCTCCTATTAAATTACATAATTCTATTCCCAAAGATCCATTCTACGCTCTTATATACGTTACTTTTCGTTTCCCTGGCATTCAGCTCTTTATGATCAACATAAATATGTGGATTTTATACTTTTCAGAGAGAAAATGTCAACTTTTAAACTATGTTTACAAGTATTTATATGTATAGGGTTATAGAAAATGGTTTTGTATTCATTCCAGTAAATAACAAACTCGTGTCCTCTTAACAGATTGTGCCGTATGTATGTATGTATGTATGTATGTATGTGTCTATGTATGTATGTATGTGTCTATGTATGTATGTATGTATGTATGTATGTATGTATGCATGCATGTATGTATGTATGTATGTATGTATGTATACATGTATGTACCCTTCATTTACTCTGTAGGTTAATATATTACCTTGCATTATTCCACTATGGTATAGGTTATAATATAGGGCCATAGCGTAATACGTCAAGGTAAGATTGATACGTTCCAGGGTAAACAGAGTGTACGTATATTATGTACATATTACTCAAAACCACGTGTTTAAAATGTACTTCTATAATTTGTATTTAATTATATATAGATTTAAACTCGGAGTCGCAGACACAGGGTCTCCAGAATTATATTTGTGACTGCCTGAAGTAGCCGGCACCGCGTAATGTATTGCGAGGTCATCTCTAGCAATGCCTTTTTTCTTTCTTCTAACAGACAGAAAAATAAACTCTTTATTTTATTTTTTACGGCCCGGTTTTTAATTAATTTAAGAAATCAAACCCAAATTTTTAAATTCCGGCTTCTAGGTGCACATGTAAGTGAACAAGGGATATTAATTTTTAAATTTCAGACCTTTGGGTGCGGTAGATATCGCACAAAGCTCATGAGAGAGAAACACACAGATACACAAATTCTTCTTTTATTAATATATTATGAATATAACCTTCTTAGGCCACCGTTGTTAGGTAACCGTTGTTGTAATTAGTACATAAGCGTATAACCCGAACGGATAGTAAGACGCGGGGAAAAAAAAAATCTATAGATAGAAGAAAAAGATATACGTACAAGTGGCTTCAAAAAGGAGCTGCCCTTAGGGCCCCTTTGACCATAAGGCCACCACTGCTGCGGGATCATATTTATAAAAGAGAAGTACCCACTCACGACATTTTGTCCTTAGAAAGAAACGTTCTCTATTGAAATATCCTCATCGTTTCAAGGTTAGACACATTGTCATCAGAGGGTGTCATACCTGATGTGAAGTGCCGATACAAAGGCTCGTATACATATTCCTTATCCGTAATACCCGTAGTCCGTAAGAAGACATGGACTCCACAGTAAACAATTGCTGTGTCCACAGCGTACCGATCCGTAAAGTCCGTGGTACTCCGAAGAAGTTGGATCAACTTTAATTCTCTTTTGAACTGTGGATACTCAGTAAGCTTCCATACTTACTGGAAGAGGTGTTTTGTCATTGGGTGGATATAGCTCAATCGGATCAATCTTTCCTCGGCGGATGGCTATTGAGATCCAATTACGGTTCGACAAATAAATGAGCACCGATGCGCGGATCGAAATGAAAGCATCAATGAGGTGATAAACGGGATGGTTGCCAATTTCTAAACGAATTGTATTTTCATTTATCCACCTTTGCTAGCAATTCATATAAAACTTTAATATTTTAAAGCTATAATTATCTTGTATAATAATAAAATGAAAAGTTTATTTGTCTGTCATGAGCATTGTGCGATATCTACTCCACACAGAGGACTTAAATTTAAAAATTAGCAGCTCTTGTGAACGAATATACGCACCTGGAAGAAGGAATTTCAAAATTTGGATTATATATTTTTTTAAATTTATTAAAAACTAGCCCCGAAGAATTAAAATGTAGAGATTTTATTCCGTCTGTTTGAAGTTAAGAAAAACATAGCCTGGGGTAGCCGAGCAATACATTGCAACGCCGGGTACTTTAACTAGTTTTAACTAAAAATCTTCTGAAATAATTGTTTTATTTCAAAGAATTTTGTACGACACCTTACCTTTCAGTCAGTGGCGTGTCTGCCTACCAACCTGAGGAGTTCTGTGTTAGATTCCCGGTAAGGACGAAAAATGTATAATCGATTAAATGTCATTTTATTTTGATTTGATTTGTTCGCACATTAATTATTATTATTATTATTATTATTATTATTACGCGTCACGCAGGGGGTAAGGATTATTTATATAATACAGAATACAACCGTGGTTAAAATTCTAAACCTCTCCTAAGGGTTCATGAAACCCTAGTTCAAGGCCTGCTGGATAAGGAGAGCGTGGAAAGAAAAAAAAAATGTATACGGACTCTTAAGGATATGGGGTTTACGGAGTATGTAGACGAGTCTTTATAAATCACGACAAAAGGACACCTCAACCTGATCCATCTTCACTAAGGACACTTCTAGAACGATATATCCTATTGAAATATACCAGACGTAGGCAAGACTTTATCTCTTAATATCTTTTAAAAACACGTGTGAAGAGTTCGAGTTGAGAGGTTGAAAAGAAGAAAACTTGAATAGAGATTTCAATTATTACTTTTTTCGGACATCGGATGGGAGGGGAGGAAGCCGTCTTTTTATTTTTTTTATTTTTTTACATTATTAAAAATAGGGTAGCCAATGTTCTCGTCTTTCTGAAGAATAAAAAAAATGTGATCGCTTAAGAGGCTCTTGAGACCGAATAATCCACGGTTTGTTCGTTGAGCTTGGATTGTCATCAAAAATAATAAAAACAACTTGGTGTCCTAGACGTTGACGAGGGTGTAGCTTAGTGAGACGACACCCCTTCAATCATTTTGAAAGATCAGAAAGAAAACTGGACAATATAAAATACACACACACAAATGATAGATAGAAAGCTCTTCACACTTATTTTATGATTGGAACTTCAGTGCCAAAGTGTCATTTTAAATATTTCTTCATATAGTTTATTATTTTAGTTAAATAAGGAAAATTGACTATGCAGAAGATTTTTGTCAAAAAGTTAAATGATATAGATACATTGTAGATATATCATTCACCATATTGTATAACCTTTTATGATTTGGAACACATGTAAATAGCTATAATATACTATTTATAGTTTAAAACATTACCCAGATACCTATTTTGAACAAAGTTGTTAAAGCTATTTTCATAAAATTGCAAATTTTAAAAATCAGTCACCAGTAATCTACCCTTAAATCAATTTTACTTCGAAAAACTTGTGTTTATGTCGACCTCGGTGGTGTTGGAGTAAAGTGTCCATCTCAGGACCTGATGTTCGTGAGTTC
Source organism: Timema monikensis (assembly GCA_902151445.1). Lineage (NCBI taxonomy): Eukaryota > Metazoa > Arthropoda > Insecta > Phasmatodea > Timematidae > Timema > Timema monikensis. The sequence goes on along the minus strand of CABFVZ010004529.1, from coordinate 9,485 downwards.
AAACCCAGCCGGGGTCAACGAATTTTTCTTGAGCGATAAAAATCCGTAGCACAACTTCCTTCGGAGGGTAGGTAAAGCCGTTGGCCCCATGTCGATTGTGGCGTGTAAAAGAACGCTGGAAGGTATGTGAAAATACTTTACTGGTAAAATTGAAAGGACTTTTCGCTATCGATTACAGAAATTCAGTGTGGAAGGCAACGGGAAACCACCACACTTCCTGAACTTCCGTAGTAAATGAAATTTCTACCAGATGGTGCAGGCAGCACTGACCAACTGAAGGGCTGAGTGCATGCCTAGCACCGGATGTAGAGAAATCGCATTAAACACACCGTCGGGTTGTTGACTTAAGAACAAGTGCTTTTTTATGTAAAAAAACTTCCCAATACATACAATTTTAACAAAAAACGTTCGGGCCATTTTCGAAAAATGAAGAGTTTTATAAAAATCAACTTATTTGTAAACTAGCTTTAATTTTAAAGCTAAAATTAAAATAACTATTTGGCCTCGAGTTATGACTATATATCATCAATGACGATGTCCTCGGGGTCATACAAGAGACACGCCATTATTCCGACGACGCAATCAGAGAGTAACATTGACGATGTCCGTTTCGGGGGAGGTCTAATGCTGTAACAGGAGACACACTTCCTCGCACGTCCGGACCTCCTGGCCTCATTTGTATCTCGGTGTTCATTGTGAATGGCAAGGTAACAGGACCCTTACATGGCGTCCTCACGTCCTCGCCGTCTTGGAGGACTATTATTACTAGCCTCAAGGACATTTCTCTGTCCTGTATTGTGCTTACAGTCAACCCCGGTCTTCATTTACAATTTGTTCGTACACTTTATTTTTACCAGCTATCCGCTTCTTAGTACCCGTCTTGGATATTTGCATATTTTAACTAACGGGTAGGGATGAGAAAGGTAGAATTAGAGGCGATGTATCCTCATTTTTATGTAGGGAGGATGCGAAACCATTTAAGAAACATTTAAGCACACCTTGTCGGGATTCTAGCCTTTCTCGTTGACAGCAAAATAACACACAGGACGAGATTGACGCTTCAGCTCACCGGTTTAGGTTTCAAACAAAAATATTTCTCCCTGTTCCCTTAGGTTATGCTACTTATAGTCATTACAGCCACTACAACGTCCTTGTAATGGATAATCCGCGTCGGTGGGCAGGCGGAGTAAAAGTCAAGCTCATGTTTAATCTGGTTTAATCACTGACTTGACAGTCGGGGTTAGAATCCCCCACTGGGTGTATTTAGGTATGATCTTACCTCAATAATTTTCTGCCCCTCTCTCTCTCTTAGAAAATGCGGGTACATTTCCCAATAAATTCTACCTTCCTTACCCCTGTATCATATGTGTAGTTAAATGCGGTTAGCTCGGACGGGTAGTAAGATGCGCTTGAAAAACCTTTATCCCTCACTCCATCTCCATTTATCTCACACACCCTCATCCTTTATCTCTCTCTCAATTTGTCTTTATCTCTTACTCTTTCCATACAAACACACACACACAATTATTTGTCAAGAAGCCCGTTCTAGAAGGCCTTATTTCGTACCAGAATTCTATTGTATAGTAGTATTTTTATAGGATAAAAGGCCTTCCACAGCGTTAGTAGGAAGTCCATTCTCGAAGGCCTTTTATCCTATAAAAATACTACTATATAATAGGATTCTGGTACGAAATAAGGCCTTCTAGAACGGGCTTCCTTGTGTAATATTCTTAAAGGTATTATATCCCCCGTGCCTCCGGCTGTATGATGGGTAGGATGTGACGACCTCTCAGGGTGGGTCGCCTTGTTTACCCCGGTCCGACAACACGTGCGTCCCACGTGCCATCCCGGGTAACGCGCCGGTCCCAGCTGCACACACACACACACACACACACACACACACACACACGTGCACTGCCTCCTACTCGCACGGGACGTCGACAGTAATAACACAGACACGCACCAATGCAAGGTACAGCAGAAAAATATCATCCACGAAGTCGANCCCCCCCCCCCCCCCCTTCAACCCCAATCCTCTCACTAAGGATATCCGCAAGGTAGGCGTGCCCTTCTCTCAGGACACGAAGCCTGAACCGGGGATCATAGATCGGAAAAGACGTGTTTGGATCCCAACAAGGTGAGACACAGTCCAATTATCAGAGGAAGAACCTTTATCTGGCTGCTAGAAAAGTGACTAGATACATCATATATTCATGCGTCAAATCGTGTGATCTGCAGCTGTCACTTTTGATAGATATTGTCAATACCAATGAAATAACACTAATACTACGGTACAATGTAATCAATGTTGACAGCAAAAAAAAAATATATATATATATTTTAATTCCTTCCTATCAGAATACTACTATGTATATAGCATTGACAAGATAAGTAAAGATTTCGTTCCCCGTGTCTACAAGTGTCAAACGCGTCATTCTCATGTTAAACAGGATTGCAGGAGAGTGAGGTTCGCATCTAGGTCGGGTGTACTGAGGGTGGTTTTTCCAAAATGGTTTTCCACTCTCCCTCCACGCAAATTTGGGTACATTTCCTCTAATTTTAGCCTTCATAATCCCTAAAACGATTATTGTAATTAGTACATTGGCGTATAAGCCGAATGGGTAGTAAGACATGGTGCTAAAAAAAAGTAGCGAGAAGTGGTGCTATTGCTAATATGTGATAACAAAAAACAATTTCTAAGTTATCTTTTGTACACACATTATTTAGAGAGAACCAACTAATAAACTTTGAAGGCTGAAACAAAACCACAAGTTTAAAAATATATATAATATGTATTGTTCCCACAGCACAGTAGTCGATTAGACCCCGCTTTGAAAGGCAACTCATCCCAGCTGTTAGCGAACATGTGTGTAAAGAATAGGGGCTCATTAGACTAACAAAGGCAGTGATGGCTCATGGTAAAGTCTTCATGGGGGACGAGGTGGGAAAAGAGTGGAAGAGGGTGGAAAACAATTAATTCCCGTGGGAGCACCTCTGAGTGGAGGTTATACATTGGGCTCAAGTTTCGAAAGTGTGTTAAGGGTTTATACCCGCACCCAACCCTCTCCCTATTAGACTGGCGGGAACCAGCACATGGTAGAAACGGGAGGGAGAATAGGTCTTCATTTTTCATAATGTGTAATTTTTTTTTAGCATTCCTTCTTACTACCCATTCATACTACATGCATATGTTTTTAATTATGAATTTATACTAATGTGTTAGGGATGAGGAAGGTTGAAATTAGAGGAAGTGTATCCACATTTGCGTTGAAGGATAGTAGAACATAAATTAGGAATAAACCAGTACACCCGACCAATATTCGAACCCTGGTAATCGGATGTCCAGTCTATTGTGAAAGAGTGATGTCCTGTATTGTTTTACTAACAGAATTTAACAGGGATCGACTAACAGACAATATACCATCAAACAATTCGATAACACAGCAATAATTGTTTTAGCATACTTTGATAAGGTGTTTAAAATGTATTATTTATATATATTTCACGTCCACTTCCTGGACCAACATGAATTACAAATTAGCTTTACTCGAGGACAGACACAACAACCAGTCCCTTGGTCGTTAATTTATAACTGTGAAATGGGAAGTAATATTTTCCTTATTTACATTTACAAAAAGAATGTTGTGGCCGTTTCTAGAATCAAAAGTGGGATCGGAAATTTGACAGGCTTATAAAGTGTACCAAAAATACAATTAAGAACGAAGTAAGCAAGAAAGTTAAAAAATAATAATAAGTCCTAGACTTAAATGGATTCAAGCTACGTGTATTCGTAGACACGTGGTCGCTGTACCTCGACTTACGACTAGCAAGTGCCACTCTAAATTATTATTATTATTATTATTATTATTAGCACCACGTCATACTACCCGTTCGGTTTGTACGCACTTACGCTAATGTGTGATGATGGTAGGGCGGTTGTGAGATGAAATGGAGGACCTACAGTTTAATGTGGGATCCGAACCACGGTGGAGGCCTAGCATTCCACACATTCACAAGTTGTGATTAATACACATATTGTCAGAGGTGAAGGAAGGGTTGCCACTCTAAACATAATAGATGGAGTTCTTAGTAAACTGACGACCAGCTTATAGTGTCATCGCCATTTTGTTTGTAAAATAAGTGTGTACATTTAAATTTTCCCCAAGTTTAATTTGCATTACCAGAACCTGTTTGGCTTCTATTGACTTTTTAACGTGCCTGTGGAACGAATTAGGCCCGTAAATTTAGGATTTACTGACAATATAATAACAATTATCAGAATTGTTGGTATTATTTTATTGGTATTTGATAATCTATCAAAAGTTACAGCTGTAGATCACATGACTTGACGTATGATTGCATAAAAATAGTTTTAATAACATGTTCACCAGCTTCAGTGGTCAAACGGACTAAGACGTCACTCGTGTTAGACTGCCCTGCTGATGATGGGGAGATCGTGGCTCAAATCCCGGTTGGGTCTACTGAGGGTGGTTTTTTATAAATAGCTTCCTACTCTCCTTCCACGCAAATGCGGGTAGATTACCTATAAAATGCTTCCTTCCCTGTCCTACTAGAGTAATTATCATACATGTGTACAACCTAAACAGGTGGTACTGTTCTTTATACTGCGATCTTAATAATTATTGCTGGCCAATATAATCTTATAAGGTCCGACACCTTGGATGTCTACCGAACTAAAAGTCCCGGGTTCGACTCCTTGCATGGCCGAAAAATTTATCATTGGGTTTTCCCCTTTCATAGTGATGGATTAACGGCCGGGAGGCTGGGTGTTGTGTATGTTTTAGCTTCAAATTAATTTATAAGTTGTGTTCTGATATGATCAGTCGTTTCAAAAAGTGGACGTCAAATATCTTAAATATATTTTTTTAATCTTTTTTTTTAGGCTTTGGAAAGTGTGCGTATTAAACTTTAAAAGGGGAACCTGAAACCCACTATATTAAAATAAACATCGCTACCGCTAACAAAACTAATGACGACGCTAAATTATTCTATCTAAATAGATTCATTCCGACCTACCCAAACAAGAAACTTGATTTCTATAAACACTTTCCCAGAAACAAATTTATGAGGAACTTTGCATTCACAAGTTTAAAATTTCACGAGATTGTTCATCATGAATCCAAGGAACCAAATATGGAACACTGTGAATACAATCACATCACAAAGCCCCTTTTCTATTGAATGAAACATTTTTTGTTTGTATCGGCGTACAATAAACTGAATGGAATATTAACATCGTTGTAGTGTGAGTGTTTTTTTAAAACGCCAATCATGTATGTGAGCAGATGGATAAAAAGATGTTTAAAATACAGACGAGTTCTGAACTGTCTGATACATGAGCCGACGTTGTGGAGAGGATAATATGATACACGTATTCACGATGTGTGTAAGATAACGTGCGGAGGAGGCGCCGGGGGAGGGGCTACGAAATATCTAAAATGAATATATTTTATTTAGACATTGAAAAGGTTATTTTATAAAAATAAAATAATATTTTTCCGAATATTACAAAGACCTCACCAACACAACTTTTTTTTTTCTTTTGCGCGTTTAACATAAAGGTTAGTAAGGGACGACGAATGAGATGGGTATAGGAAGAGGGAATGCATCATCATCTTATTGTAAAGAGGATTAAAAATCACAGCGAGCAAACCTATCAAGCAAGCTCGAAGCTAGGTCCTTTTATCTCGTGTACATATCTGTCATGACCATAGCGGCATTGGAAGAGAAACTTTTTAAACTAAAATAAAAAAAGTTGTCATTGAATTCCAGGACAACCTTGACAGATATTAAACAACTGTTGATATCAACATGTGAAGTAAATTAAACTATATGTTTCTACTGGAGCCATATTTGATTTATTTTGACCAAAAAAAGTGTCGATATAAAAACTGAAAAAACAAAACACTGACCTTTTTTTTGCGTTCCCTACACTCCCATCATGTCTTACTACCCGTATGAGATACACGTTAATGGGTTATAAAAATAAAGTCAAATTTAGAGGAAGTGTACCTACATTTACGTGAAGGGTGAGGAAAACCATTTTGGAAAAAAAACCTCAGTACACCCAACCAAGATTCGAACCTCTATCCTCCCGTCATCGGAAGTCTAGTCTACTGCGAGAGTAGCGCGTTAGAGTGAAGCTGGTAATTTTGTTGTTGCTGATGACGAATTACCGAGCCATCTTGATAGAGCTTGTCGTGTCAATTAAATACAATTAACAGCATGACGAAACCGCGGAGATGGCATTCCAGTGTGGCACAGGACCACTTATATACAGTGTCAAGTACGGGGCAGCTTTGTTACTCCTCTCAACATAATTGTATACATTACAGCTATTTTTACTTTATCATTAAGAGGGCCACCTCGGTACGCGATAAATTGCCGAGCAAACGTTCAGCTCCAACACAATATTTTATTCTACGATGCGTTATTTCAAAATATGGTTCGCGCCAAAATAAATTCGAAAGATTCTAATAGAGTTATTTTTCCTTAACAACCCAATAGTTTCGAGTTTTATTAATAGAAACAAGTGTGCGAAAATTTGACATTAGCTAATTTTAAACACTTTTAATCGTATTTGCGGAGTTATGAGACTCACAAAATAACATTTTAAGATATTTGAGAACTAGCAGCGAGTTTTCTTCTATATCTTAGGATAATAGGTTTCGTAGGTGACCTGGTGGTCTAGGGGTAAGGTGTCAGACTTCTATGCTGGCGGCCGGGGTTCAATCCTCGGCCCCGGCAAAGATTTATCTGATTGCCAAACCCTTCCTTCACCTCTGACAAGACATCTTGTGAATGTGAGGAATGCCAGGCCACCACCGTGGTTCGGATTCCACGTTAAACTGTAGGTCCTTCATTTCATCTCACAATCACCCTACCATTACACATTAGCGTAAGTGCGTATAACCCGAACGGGTAGTAAGACGCGGTGCTAATAATAATAATAATAATAATAATAATAGGTTTCGTAGTTTTCTTTCCCCTCGTTCTTATTGACATTACAAAGGGAGGCTGTAGGTAAAGGGTGAAGGGTGAAAGGAAGTATAAGCTTAGATAAAATATAGAAGTTCCAAAAAACGACACATATCATTGTATTTTAAACCGCGTGGTCATACAGCAATTGATACTTTCTCAATGACCGAGGCGGCCGCCTTAAGAAGAAATTATTGTAGGGCCTAATCGTGGGGATTGTAGATCTTTAAGAATATGATAAATCTTGATATTTTATGTACGATCCAAACTATAAAAAAGTTGCTTTTACAATATTATATTATACATTGTACAGTTTGATTTTAATTTGAAGCGAGTTATTAGAAAACTGGAAACTCATATTGCCACAATGGCGTGAATAAAAATATTGTTTTTACATTCTCAGTCCATTTGATTAGTTATATAAAGATAAACTTTACAGTAACCCATAAGGAAGTATTAATGGAATATCTTTGATAAGTTTATAGATGAACTTTATAATTAATAAATCAAATAAAACATACATAGAATGCTAGATTTTAGTGACTTTCAATCAATGTTGGTGGTCGAAAGTGGACTTTCCTATAAAATTCAGGGTGCATGTCCCCATTTATGTTTGTCCCCATGCCTGTCTCCTTGTCTGTTTGTACTCATGTCCGATTGTCCCTATATCTGTACCTGGGGCTACAGCATAAATTGTAAGATTTTGTTCAAATTTGATATTTGTATGTTGTACCTCGAGGAGAAATACTGATTTTAATTTTAATTCTAAAATAAAAATCAAGTTTAATGACAACTGATTATTGAAAATAGAGTTCCTGGATACAGAGGTACCTACCAGGTTCAATCCCTAGTGCTTCCAGAATTTTTCTATGAAACAGTGGCAAACTTAGCCTCGTGAGGACAAATGAAGATCTACTTGAATAAAGAAGTAGTGGCCACGGTATAGAAAACCGAGATTAACGTTGTGAGGGTTCGTTGTGCTGACCATATGACACCCTCTATCCGAAAATGTTAGCACTATCATGATTAACGGTGGCGGCCGCTCGGTCGTTATAGCCTTATCGTGGGCTCAAGACAAATAGTTGTTTGTTTATTTTACTAATAACCTATTTTTATAAGTTTTGTTCCTAGTTACAATATATATGAGTAAATACGTACGATTAGGACGTACTATTTATTAATTTTCCCCGTCCGTGCCACACGCTTCTAACCACACCAATACTTTTTTTTTTATCAAGGCGTCTTACTACCCTTTAGAGTTATATACCTATATACAAACTATGATAATGGTTTTAGGAATAGGGAAGGTTACATTTAAGGGAAATAAAACCATTTTGTATAAATAAACCTCAATACACTCGACCGAAAATCGAACCTCAATCTCCCGGTCATCGGCAGTATAGTCTACTACGAGAGTAGCGCATCCGACCATCGGAGTGGGTAATGGCTTTATTTAATTTGAAATATTTAACATGCACGTTCTGAACCAACCAATTATAACAAAACGTAATTTTACTAACTCAAAATCTAGAACCCGCTTCGATGGTCGAATGTTCTAAGGCGTCACTTTTACAATAGAGTGGACTACCAATGACGGGGAGATAGGGGTTCAAATTACGGCTGGGTGCACTAAAGGTTTTTCCCCCCTAAATAGTTGTGCACTCTCTCTCCATGATGCAACTGTGGGTTTACTTACTTTAAATTCAACCTTTATCATTCCTAACACATAAGCGTAATAATTAGTATATAAGCGTATAAACTGAACGGGTAGCAATATACGATGCTAAAAAATAAGAGATAATTCTAAAACAGACATAACACCTTAGCCCCAGGCCGTGTGAAAGAGCAAACTCCAATTTCAACAAATGATACATTTTTTCGGCTATGCCGGGAATCGATCCCGTACCCCTTAAAATCAGTATACAAGAGACCCTACCGGTCGAGATAGGGTGTAGTACATCTATCGGAGTGAGACGTGGGTCGCATATTGTGCTTCTTGTCAGTCTGGTGAGTTGAGAAGGGAGGGGTGGTGAATAGTTCTTGTTAGGGGGTGGGGCCACCTAACCCTCAACATACTACCCTTAGAATCTCCATGCCAGGATGGTGTATTGTGGAGGGGTAAAGGTACTAGACCAGGGATGACAAATCTGTGCCTCGCAAACACGATTTGGAGAGCACGAAGGCCATATCACACAAGGATGCCACGGCAGCTCTGCTGGCATTTGAGAAGATTGCCTAGGGATGTGAAAAAAGTATCGATACTTTACAAATATCGATGTTTTCCATTCGATACTAATATTTTTTTACTCGATACCTTTTTTCCGATACTTTTACTGATATTGGTCACACTTCGATAACGGGTCGGTTTCTAAAGAACCAACATATTTTGTTATCTTCACTCATGCTGGGATTAAATGTTTACTAGGGTGGTCTGTGGAGGAAGAACAAATAACATTGCGAGTGGAGACCAGTCTACCACCCCTTCC
>CABFVZ010004528.1:36018-47631 GCA_902151445.1 Timema monikensis | reverse complement strand
GGGGAGCTAACTCTTTTAAACCAGGTAATTGTAATCCAATGTTTAGTAGAACACATGATTTTAGCTGTCAAAAGCTTTTAAATGCATAGTTTTCATTTATAAAGTGAAAGTTATATTTATTTGTTTGAAATCATTTTTTGTGTATTTAGAATGCCTTAAACCAAACCATCTCAAGAGAGTTATTTGAGGCAAATTGATACTGAATTGAGAGAGGATTTTTTTTTCTACAGATAGTGAAATACTTTTTTGTAATACATGTGAAGTGAAAGTGACTAGCATAAGATAATAGATGTAACCATTCAACAGCACATCAGTCGCAACAAACATGTCCGTGGTATCGATAAAAAGAAAACCTCTCGATTATAACTTGCACAAAATAAATTCGCAAATCAAGAAAAATCCTCAACATTTTATAAATGTTTGTGTGACGTTCTGGTATCTGCGAACACTCCTCTGTGGAAACTGAGCATTGTTAAACTAAAGGATATCCTGGAACTGTACACGGGTCATTCTATTCCAGACGAGTCCACACAGAGGAAAAACTGGAAATTAACAAACCAGGAGAGATAATTTTGATTACGTGTATAGTGTTAACCCTAACTCTTGTAATACATACATCATATTATGGAATTTTATTCAAATTTCTGAGGTAATTTTTTTGCAAATTTAAAGTGATTATTTATAGTTTTTAGCGTCATTTTATAGTTCATTTTATGGCAATTTTAAGTTCATCAAAATCCGGGCCCTGTTTTCTTATCCTCACTTCGTCTTCTCCTTCTTAGCTAAGTTGCTTTCAGTGTGATGCTGTCATTTTTAATTAGAAATAGCATTTTAAGAACACTATATTTAAATTATGTACACCATTAGTTATGTATTTTAAATATTAGGTTGAGTAATAATTAACTATATTTAAAAAAATAATGATTTCATATTAGGGGTGTGAAAGGTGTAAAGACTAATTTATACAGTATATTGTGAGTAGAGCATTCAAATATATGAACCTTTATAGAGCTAATTACTCCCTGTTCAAATACATCCAATAAACTGTCGGACAATATTTCCACCTAATTGTTTCATCATTCGGCTTGCCCTCCAGTAATCAAGGAATTTGGTTGTGTGTTTCTTCACAAAACTACTGAAAGTCCTAAACTCTCGAACTTAGGCGCGCCCTTGGTAATCTGAACGGAGTGTACACGTCAGTACATTGAGATAACGACTGATGAGGTGTCTGTCTGTCTGCCTGCACTCATGAAATGTTTACTGTGTCGAGTAGTACACTACTATTGTTCAATATATCAGTGTTACCGGTGATAGTCTACTAAACCCATTATAAACTATCCAATTGGAAGTCCGATACAAGATATATCTATCTATTTACAATCATATGTCATCATCAATCTTCAGTATGGATGTAAATGTTAAGTTTTATGTACTATTGAAGGTTTAACACTAGAAATCCCAAAGTGATCATTTTGACAACTTTAGAAATTAAATCTTCCATAACAGCTATAATTGTTGAAATAAATTATTGTTACCATGTGACTTTTCATAAAATAAGGTTTTGTGTGTTAGTATCTCTGCTTTATATTGCAATTACTATGTTTTGTGAAGCAGCGTGATGGAAATATCAACAGAATTCTTATAAGCAAAGTGATAAGCGGATTATTTCCAGTAAGCAGTGATTTTCCTAACCTCAACTCTCGATTTTATCCATCTCTCCGTCAAGCGTCAAGCTTCTTTTGTGTAAGAGCTTCTTCTTCAGTGTATGCTATAACTACGAGAGTTTACGTAAATTACAGTGTGTGTGTGTGTGTGTGTGTGCGGAACTGTATGGTCAGAACTATGTATATAAACTTCCTAACTTTTGCTCATGTAGTTACTATGCTAAGCTATCTACCAGAAGATCAGCCAGACGACGATGATAGTAAAGTGGATATCAATAACAATGACGAAAATTTCACAGTGAAATCCCCGGATACAGGAAGTGAGAGTGATTTATAAATGACAGGATCATCTGATGAAGATTATAGTCAATAAGAGGACAAATCAACGCAAGGAGCAGGCAGCCAACAATACGCAGGCATGTTTAGTTCAACTTTCTACTCTTATTGTTCAGAAAGGTATTCTAATTGTGGCGACTGTTCTTTTGATAATAGTACATTTCCCGCTTCCTTAGAGGTTCTGGAGCAGACACAGGTCACAGTAAGCTTAGATGTAGTGACAGCAACATTTGTAAAAGAGGTACATCTAGACATCAAAGTACGTCTAGCTAATTTGCCTGGAGCATTCACATTGCTGTCGATTATTGTCCACGTGGTATCTCCATATTTTCCCATCCATCATTTGTGAAATAGCCTGGAGACAATTTACTCCTGTTGTAGCTGGTACGAAAATGATCGTAAAATATGTAGAAACCACGTGGACAGTTATCGACATCAATGTGAATGCTCCAGACAAATTAGCTCGAAGGAATGTTTTGAAAGCTCCAACAATGCATGCTAAATGTCATGTTCAAAATGATATTGTTATTAGTGCGTGGCTTTGTTTATTGATGAACCTATGTTGCGGCACCTGAAAAAAAGTAACAAAACCAAAACTTGAAAAAACAACAACACAGGAGATGACAATTGGTAAATTTCGTTGGATGAGCTTGATGCTTTCATTGCCTTTTATATGCCAGAGGGGTATACAACGCTGGCAGTCTTGACATAGATCTTCTGTAGTCAACTGTGTGGTGTTTACCTGTATACATTTACCCAAACAAGGGGAAGACACAGGTTCAAGGACATACTCCGGTTCCTTTGTTTAGATGAGCGTGCTACTAGGTCTACTCGCCTGCAGAGAGATAAGTTTGCTCTGGTGTCTGCTGTATGGGATACATTTTTTGAGGATTGCATAATATGCTATAGGTCTGGCCAGAACCTCAATGGGGATGAACAGCTCTTCCCCAACAAAGTTTGATGCAAGTTCACACAATACATGGCAAACAAACTCAACAAATTCGGCATAAAATTCTTGATTTTGGTGGATGTTACCTAGAAATGCATGCGCAATGCTGATCTATATATATCGGGAAAGACGAACTTCATCCTGCGAAAGAATCCCTGCCGTGAAATGTTATTTTGAAGCTTATGCAACCATACCTCAAAAAATGGCAAAATATCATTTAGGAATATTTTTTTTTACATCTTTGAACCTTGAACGGAAATTGGAAGAAGAGAAAATGAGCATTGTAGAGAGAGCGAATCACTTCAGGAGAGAAATCCCAGATTATGTGATGACATCTAAGGCTCCGTTGTACGAGACCACTGTTTAGAAGAATCAAGATTACATCAAGGATACATTGACTGTGTACCAGGGAAAGAAACAGAATAACGTCCTCCTATTGAGAATGCTCCCCTCAGGTGTTGAGATAAGTGCAAATTAAAAGAAGCTCTCAGAAACAAAGTATGGGGCTGACGTAGTCGACCAAATGGCTTATAAGTACTTTGTAAGGGCTGCTTCTCGGAGGTGGCCAGTGCATGTTTTCTACAATATCCTTGTCCAAACAGCCCTCAATAAGTGGGCAATTCACAAGGAAGTCACAAGTCAGAAAATCTCCCGGCACAAATTAATACTTCAACTGGTAAATGAGCTAAGAGCAGAGCATGTAAACCTAAAACCAGAACGCACAGCACAATTTCAAAATACGGTACAGTTTCAACGACGCCAGTCTTGTGCTTACTGCATGTTAAAAAGGAGGATTAAATCACAAACCTTAATTTGTGAGTCGAAACTGCGACAATGATTAGAAAATGGCCCCTCTCCTTCCAGAGCCTTGGCGCGTAGTGCAGTGTGCTGTCTTTTGGAAGGCGGAGCATGAACATGGCCAGATGTTGACTGTTGGTTTGAGGATTGGTGCTGCGTGCTATCATACGTCCCTGGAAAATATATAAGACCAGATTTATTGCTTACCAGCTTATATTTATTATTTTGATCCATTATTGTTTGTAAAATATGTTAATGAAGACTAGCCCTATACTCTGGAGATTTTTTGTTTAAATAAAGTAGATTACCTTTTCTTGAACGTCAACGTGATTTCTTTTATGTACAGAAGTTGAATGGTATTTTTTCTAATGCATTGGTATTAAAGAAAGTTTTAATTTTATTCATGCTTAAAAATTGCGTATGTAAATATAAAGATATCATAAACATAAAAGCATGTCTTAAAATGACCTATTGTAAACTACACACTTTATAATACAATTAACTATGAAGAATACATTGGCAATAGTAAATACTATGATACCAATGTTCTTGATGAGCCATTATTGAACAAATGATGTTTTGAAAAATCCGTTAAAATTGTTGTAGCATAGGCCTTTATTTATTGTCATAAAATTTGATACTTTGGATTGTTTTAGTAGGACTTATTTTAGCTATAATAAATAATCATACTATTATAGTTTATGCTGGGTGGTATGTAAATAAATAATTTATGTTAATAATAGTTTAAAAGGAGCTTGGGAAATTTAGCATGAATTGACAACACCTAATTAGTGTATAGTTCATACTAAGGAAATGTGCTGTTAACACTAAAACAATGACCTTGTATTTAGTCGTCTGTTTACTTGAACTTGTATAGGTATGATTCATTTGGTTCCTCGGGAGTGGAGGAGATAATAAAGAGTGAGTGAAGGAAGTAGATGTGTTGAGGGGGAGAAGTTCCGTCAGGCGGTGAAGAGTAGTTTAATTCATTGAGGAGGAAGGGGAACAGAGTGACACGGGGGAAGGGTGTCTGTTGATGAGGACCGAGGGTTCTGTTGGAGACAGAGGGGTTTAAGTGTGTAATCCCAGGGCAAGTAGTTTGGCTTGTTGGTTTGTAGCAGTTTAAGAATCTGCTGTGGGTTCTTCGTGGGTCAGTCTTGAGAAGTCTGGTGTAATCTACTTCCTGGTATGGTCAGGGGGGTGCGGGGCACGGTTGTGGTTGGTAAGGGGAGGACGACATGGACGGAGCATTTAGAAGAGGGGGGATAGGGTGGAGTGGTGAGCTGTAGGTAGGTTCGATCTTATTCCGTGGGATTCATTTACGGGGTCCCTGGGAAGCAATGAGGATTAATCTCCTAAAGGCTGTGGGCGGGCCACCTGGATGTTTTCTGGGGTGCGGGAGAGAAGAGCTACCTGCATGATTCTTGGCTGCTGGAATGAGGAGAAGGGGAGAAGGAGAAGTTCAAAATACTAAAACGCTTAATAACAAAACTTCAGAGGATTCTACTTTATTTGTGAATTCTTCAAATCGGAAATCCACGCCTAAACTTTCTTTGTTGTCGAGAATACATTATTTTTCCTATTGTAATATTCTTAATTCTAGGTCGTCTTATTCATAATACATTTTAAAACTACCCTCATACGCTAGTTTGTTATTTTAAGGTACAAAATTATTTACATATATGTTGCTTCACTTTAGCTCAAGTTGTCTATCTTTAGGGTGTGTATTTAGTTGAGTTCGTTTCACTGCACTCTGTGGACGGATGTGGGAACCACCCCTTGCCTGACCTGACTACGATTGCTCAGCTGTCGGCTGGCCTTGGTTCGGGAAGGACGAGATGACTGTGGAACGTATTCTCGCTGGAGCTAATAGATACACAGATAACAACTTAGGGGAAATATGTGTTTTTACCCATCCTAGTCATACTTCTCACTATACTGAGATAGTGAGAGCTAGCGCAAGAAGGAAGGAACACATCGTGCCACAAGCTTACAGCATGGAACCCAGGCTCCATGATGCACACATGCCAACGAACAAGTGGTTGAGTATGAGTGTCACATTATTACATTTTTAATATTCTATAATATTTACACAATGCTCCAAATTATTTTCGAGGCGTTATTGGCATATTATTCTAATTTTAAAAGTGTGGTTTGATATAGATACTATTTATGTGATAGAAGAATGCATATTATTGTTTATACGTGTTTGTATTAATAAATATAATCATACTAATAAATGTATGATGGCGCTTTGTATTAAAACTTTGTTTAGGAGGAACTGTCTTCTGTACGATGTCATAGAAGGCAAGTTCGAGGGAAAGAGGAGCTTAGGAAGAAGGAGGAGTCAGATATTGGATTATTCGAAGGAAAGAAGAAAATTCTGGGAGCTGAAAGAGAACCAAAGTAATGAACCTGTAATAATGTTTAATGTTAACTATTTTAAAAGTTAAAACTTAACTCAAAGTATAGGTCTATATTATTTTTATCCTATATGCTATCCATTTGTAAATGTTCCTTTCTTAATAGCAGGCAAATGGCGAAAGTGTTCACCTCCAGAGGAAGGTCCAATGTCAGCCAGAATTGATTGAGCTGGTTGCTGCTGGGAGGAAGTGGAAGACTTTCCGACCCATGGCTCCAGTGAATGAGAAAATTCATTACGGTAGTTTGTTCGTATCTGACTAGATTGAACCGGTCTGAAAATAAGATTGCATAGTTTTGTAGTAATTAAAATGCAACGTTACATATTTGTGATGTAATAATACAAACTCAATCCCACAAGAATACAGCCTATATTTGTTTGAAATATCAGAATAGTGACTTTGTAAGCAAACTGTTAGGTCATAGGCGAAAAAGGGGGGGGGGGGGTTATGGTGTTCAACCCCTCCACCCTCTTCCTACCAACATGTTCCCAAGTTTTTAATATGAAATGTAAAGAGGATATTGTATCAATCTTCAAATAACTTACAGAGGCGTTCACTTTCCAAAAATTTGCTAGCTAGGGGAGAACTACTCCAAATATCGAATATCACTCAAAATTACTTCTAGAGGAATCTGATTTTTAAAATAAAAACCCATAGGGGGCCACTCCAAATAACTTCTATATACATTTTTTTTAATCCAGGCTAAGACCATTTCAAATAGCAATAAAGGGCATCTGATTTTCAACGACAGAAAAAATCAGGCGAAGAACACTCTAAATAGCTTCTAAGACATTACAAATTTCAAAAAAATACTTGGGTAAGGACCATTTTAAATATATTTTAGGGAATCCGGTTTAAAAAATCGGATGAACACTTCTTAAAATAGATTTAAAAGCATCAAAATTTTCAAAAATTTTCCAAAGGAGAACTATTCTAAATGGCCTCTGGGAATATCCAAATTTTAAAAATTTTGAGGTTGCGTTATTCTTATTATCCGTTTAAAGTATTTTTTTAAAATATCCAAACAAGGACCACTACAAATAGCTTTTGGAAGCATCCAATTTTCTAACACTAACTGTAGGAGAAGTGGGTAGAAGCTCCCTATAAAACCTTTTGCTACTTATTGGACTATTAATACTCAGACCAACATTCATCACACGAAATAACATTTCAGAATGTTACTTATGAAAGCAAAATATATATTTACATAAATTAGCTAGTTCCATAGCAAAAACAAAATTATCACACACTAACATTTTATTGCTAGAGTAAATAGACTATTGCTATAACATAAAAAAACTACTACAAATTTAAACAAATACTTCCTCACTGTAAACAAAAATATGCCTACAAGGTGAGCAAAATCACGCCTACAAGGTAAAACCCATATTTATAAAGTTAATACACACGCCAACAATGTAAAAAAGACACGTCTACAAAGTAAAAATTAACTTTTTAAAAGCGTAAAAATACGTTTATAAAGTAAAAAATCTCAGCATGGTAAAAAAAAAGCCAATGTGCTACTGGATAGGAAAATCTAGCCCATTGTATT
The DNA here is from genome assembly GCA_902151445.1 of Timema monikensis. Taxonomy (NCBI): domain Eukaryota; kingdom Metazoa; phylum Arthropoda; class Insecta; order Phasmatodea; family Timematidae; genus Timema; species Timema monikensis. The sequence goes on along the minus strand of CABFVZ010004528.1, from coordinate 39,909 downwards.
AAAATCTCGATGATTATAATAAAATAAGAACGGCAACATAATAGCACCCAAGCCATAAAAAGAGAGAGTTAGAAACCTACAACACGCAGTGTAATTTGTAACCCGAATTTTAATTAATATTGTTATAAATTACGATCTGTTGGAACCGAAATAAGATGCGGCTACAACTTTATTTAAATGAGTATCTCCAAAAGCCTGAATGTCGAAAAATAAGGATCCAATACACTCTCCCGTACTGTAGGAAAAGGTTGTTTACACCACACTAAAAACCCCCTTTAAAATAACAATAAGAATACTTTAGTATAAGACAGATCAATATTGAGAATCCTTTATTTGATTAGACCGAGATTAGGCCCTACTCAACTCGTGTGTAGCTAATGTCAGGTGAAAGAAACGGCTACCGGCTAAGCTTGTCCTTTTGTTAAATAATATGAAACACTCATTTTTATATTACATTACATGAGCAGGAAATTAGCATCCAAGCCTTTACCAAACACACTTGTTACTTTAATAATAGAGCAAACCCTGATTAACTAGATACATTCAAATAAAACTGTTATGTCTGCTAAAATGTCACATTAACTTTTATGTGTGGAAAAGAGAGAAAGAAATATCTGAAAGTCTCATATTTAAAAAAATAAATAAACAATGAAGTGTAGAAGACAGCTCGAAAATTTTTGAAATTGATGTTTGTCCAGTTATACTATAGAGGTCATTGCGAAATGCAGGTTTATTGAGCGTTCAATAAGTGTGTTTGAGTGAAAAGCATATAGCTCCAGCCTTAAGACGACAAACATCAAAAGGAAAGAATCATACAATTATTTGTATTCGTTATTAAATAATATTTTGAGTCTACAAATTTAAAAATTGCCCCTCTTTTTACCTCTTAAATAGCTAGTCTAATAGGTTTTAAAACCTTAGCACAGTTTATTATATTATATTTAATTTGCTGAAAACCATAAGTTTCCAAGCTCGAATTTACAAATAAATCGGTTTATAATGAAACGTAGTGTACAACGTCTTACTTAAATCGATTGTCTTTTATTCATAGAAAATGGCTTACCCTATTTTCCCTAAAAGAAATGTCTCTAAAAATAATTTAACAAAGGGTTCATTCGAAAACAACATTTAACTAAACTGTATCTTTTGAAACTTGAATTTCCTAAATTTAAGTTTTGTCTGTAGGTTACTAATCAAATTTGATTTGTATTTGGTTCCGATTATATTACTGTCATGAGTATTATAATAGTTCGACTTATCAATAACAGAATGAAAAATGTGTTGTGCCTCCTTTATTTTAATTTATATAAGTAGGCCTAATCATCGCCATTGACGCTAAAATAAGAAAAATTCGTGAATAACAAACAAGCATGGCTTTCACAAGACATTTCAAACATAAACTCGAGGTATTTTCTGTCTGTTGTATAATTATAGGCTCCGTGCAAACTGCAGATGATATTTGAATTCACGACACGAGCGCGCGAGACGGTCACATTTTTAAGTTCGTGCAGGGAGAATCCAAGCGGCATTATGTTTATCGCGATCAAGTAGTCGGAAATCCTAAAACATAACTCACCGTTTCTCGTAGACTACTTGGACAATCACAGTTGTTTCTTTCAGAATTTGTTATAAGAACCTTAAAAGACATGAGGATATTATTAAAATTACCATATTCCAATTGGTTTGTTTTGAAAAAAGTGTTTTCCAAAGAAAGAACTAGAATGAAATTTTTACTGAAGACATATTTTCACTCTGTGTAAAAGTTTTTTTCTTAATTGAGATAGATGGGTAGTATAGGTGTACGAAACGATCATCATGAACTAAATTTTATTTTGATGTAAGACTCATTCCTCTAACACCAATACTTTTCAGAGTTTGATAATACAAATACTGACTAGTATAAGAAGTCAAAGTTAAATCAACTCTGCTCATTGTATACTATTCACTAGCTATTGATTATAAACCCTATCCTTGAATATAGTGTGTTTCAACTTCTTGTGCACTATGTGCTATGCTCTATTCACTATTAATTATGCGTTATGAATGAATATAGGCTCAGCCTGAGGGATATTTGCATTTTAGATTACAAGTTTCTTAATTTGTTAAATACTCGATTCCCTTGTCAAATTCGGAAATAATATGTATAGTTCTCTCTTCTTAAATGACGTATCTTCGGTTTTACTGTCATCATTTTACCATTGTATTATTTTCCCACTCAATATAAGAAAATAGCTTTTCTCTGACTAAATTCAAAATATCTCGTTTTATTTTATGTGTGTAAATTTATCATCACTTTTGAAAATATAGTTATTTAAACCCATAATTTAATCCATCCTAACTTAACACAGTATCCTTAATGTAGACATCCAACATAAAAGCCAATAACATTATCTCATGGATTACAGGAAAAACCTATACTAAATATTAATATTTAGGTATTGACTCTTTGATGTTAAAACATTTTTCCTACATTTTTAACTATCCTTTCACAACCACCGGCAGAACCAGGATTAAAACAGTTTATTTCATACTAGATCTGGTTAGATAGAGGTTTACCATCCTCTTTCCTGGCGAACTCTATTTATTTTCTTGATGGCTCCGTTTTTCGTTTCCTTCACCTGAGATGAAGTCGTTAATATCCTCTGTGTTAAACGTATTAATAAAGAGCGTATTTAAAAAGAACATGAAGGCAGCTCACCGCAAAGGATGACTTAGCTGCGAGACAGCGGCCAAACGGTCCATCATGGGGTATGCCAAGTCCAAAAACTGATATTTGTTCGCTGATGAAGAGAAGGAAGAACAAAGTAAAATGTGAAGTTGAAGTAGTGGCAAAACAGTACTCAAGCTCATCAGTTGGCTTCTGAACTGACGTTCTTTTGTCTCAAATTGTCTGGAAATTAAAATACAAGTTTGTGAAGCTCTGGTGATGGCAACATTGAACAGGGCTGGATTTAAAGTATAGGATAGTTTTAATTAAACTATTAATTCATATATTCTGTGACTGCATATACTACACCCAACATCACCTCTGAGGAAACTGCCGGTTTTATTGAGGAAAGCTCTATCTTGACCCTCTTTTTGTTAGCTGTTGCCAAATCTCCTCGCTTTCAGTCATATCTGACTAGCACCACTGTCAGTTCTGTGCTAGCTGCCAGTAGCACGGCCAGAAATGTGTACTTAGAGAGTTACAAAGTCCACAGTCTTTTCATACCCTCATCTAGACATTTTGAAATTAAAAATAAGTTTATAGAACAACTAAAAACTTCTGTTGAGAACTAGAAGCGTGTTAAGAAAACTAAACACTTCCAGTAGTGACCACCAGGCCAACTACTAGCACAAGACACGACACGTGATTTACTGGCAGGCCGAACAAAAGCACGAGCGCTAGTAGTGCACATGTTAACAGCTACGAGCTGCTGGCAACATGGCGAGACTTGTCTTGTATCTGAAGGAAGATTGTCCGCTAGAAAACAAGGACATGACCTCGATAGTAGCCATGTAGTTACCTCAGAGATGATAGCCAGTGTAGCGCTTGTATTGTGTGACATTACAGTGACTTGTAATATAGAACTTATGATTCAGTTGTGTTTTACAGTGCAAGGGCGCACACAGAAATTCTTCTTGGAGGGGGGGGGGAGGAGGTGGCGGGGAGGGGGTCTAAATTAAAGAAGTTACAAGTCAACAGTCAATAAAATCCATAACTCATATAAGTTACTACTCATACTTTGAACAAATTACCAATTACTTAATGAGACTACATAAAGATTATATAGTAAAACCTAAAGCGTTGCATCTGTGCTGTAATGATAAATAATAATTCCAATAGCATTTATTTGTATTATAATTTTATTTATATTTCATGCTCACTGGGGGGAGGGGGTTCCGGAACCA
>CABFVZ010004528.1:0-35860 GCA_902151445.1 Timema monikensis | reverse complement strand
ACATTTTTAAGCTGACATATTATTTTTTTTTTTAAATATATTAATAATAAATGTTCTCTCTCCATATTCAAAAAAGGTTATATTTGTTCCATTTTAAACATCCTAGGCAGTGTACAACATATTTCAAACTTGTGACAAATAACTATTGTGTTGTTTAGTGTTTTACATAGCGGTGAAAGTAGATCCAGTTATAAAAAGTGTAACTGCCTTGTTACGAGGAATACATGGCAAGAGGTAAGGTACGCCATCTTTAATAACAGTCCCGATTGTGACGTCAGGACTGTCCTGGCAATCTACTGTCGCTGTTGCTTCTACTGGGAACAACCCCATATTTGACATTTTCTTACTTTTAAAACTTTATTTGCAATTTTTAATTGTATTTATTTTGAATGATTATTGGAAGTGTTTTACAATATTTCAATAAAAATGTTTTAAAGGATTGTGTCCCATTCAAAAATATGAATTCTATGTTAAAAATGCTGATTACCAAACTCTTCCTTCACCTCTGACAAGACATCTTGTGAATGTGAGGAATGCCAGGCCTCCACAGTGGTTCGGATTCCACGTTAAACTGTAGGTCCTTCATTTCATCTCACAATCACCCTACCATTACACATTAGCGTAACCCGAACGGGTAGTAAGACGCGGTGCTAATAACAAATGTTAGAAATGGCAAAAAGGCCATTGTTTCGAAGACATATAAAAGATTATTTTATCTAATCAAAGGGTCCTGGGTTCAAACTAGGTGTCTAGGTGTATTTGAATACAGTGTAAATGTGTGCTCTTCATTTGTTTTAAATTGCATCGTTCAAAGTTGTATCACAACACGAGGTACCCTACCCTTTTTCTAAAGCTGATATTGTCGAGGAAGGCATTGATCTGATGCAAAAAATAAATATAAATAGAAAACTTTGTAGTCTTACTTGATTTTATTATAATTTATCACAACCGAGAAATATCATTTTGCAACTTATTTTCTGAAGAATGGTAATATCCTCTTTTCTTTCTGGGCAGTAATTTTTTATTGTAAAGTTTATTGTTCATGTAATTGTAATTATTATTAGTACAGTTTCAAGCGTAGACAGAATCAAAGAAAATTAAAATAATATCTTCTTACTTTAAAGAGTGGGGTGGTAAACTATTTCAACAACAGTTTGTAAACAGTCAGTTTTAATATTGTACTAAAATGAGTTATTGGTTTTTAAAATATGTTTCAAATGTATTGTTCGTCAAAATAAAAGTGTATATTATGTTTATTTGACTAATCGTGCGTAAGTGTGTCGTGGAGTTTGAGAACCGCGGTTATTATTATTAACATTAGACTATAAACCCATAACTAGTTAATTATTCTCTGATAAGATTTTGGTATTTGACAATTACTCGGCAGTTTCCGATAAGCCGCGTCTTTACGAATTATGTATTGTTTTAAAACTTCCTAAGTATACCGTTCATTTTCCACAACGAAACGTACTAAGACGTATGCATGTATGTTATATATGGCAGCTATCTCGATTGAGAGAACATTACTATCCTAAAACAAACTTAAAAAAACAATGTTCGTGTTCTACGACAGTTTCATTGAGTGGTTCGTCAAAATGAACGGTGGTAGGATTTCAAGTATAAACAACATTGTCAAATTAGACCTTAAAACAAGTTTATGAAAAAGGAAGAGGGACACAAGTCACTTGTCGCGTCTTGCCACTGATTATTAAAATATGAGGCATTTTATGAAATTGATCCGATACCCAATTCAGACAAGAGAGTGAGTCCGGTGAGACCAGGTTACACGACTAGTGTGCCTAGCCTTGATTCGAGAGGAAGAAGTTTAATTCCGACTCATAACTCAATATGATGATACAAGTGTAACAACTTCTCTTGATAACCGTCCTTAGATCCTCTCTTTCATTCAGTTAACTATAACTTTAGGTGGTAAGTGTAGATTTGTGTGTTTTAAAATGGTTAAAAAAGGTCGTTTTAAACTTAATATTAGTTCAAGTCGATTCAAAAGTTATTTTTAATCTATTTTGTTAAAGTTTTATCAGTCGTGTGTTCAGATACCGACAATTATTGAGAGCAACAGTGTTAGCTCAATCGGTAGTGATGAAGGATATGACTAGTTGATGAATATTTTAAGTAGAACCGACACTGGCTGGACGTAAGCTTTATAAGCAAGCTGGGTGACCTGGTGGTCTAGGGGTAAGGTGTCGTACTTCTGTGCTGGGGGTCCGGGGTTCAATCCTCGGTCCCGGCACAGATTTATCTGATTACCAAACCCTTCCTTCACCTCTGACAAGACATCTTGTGAATGAGTGGGATGCCAGGCCTCCACCGTGGTTTGGATTCCACGTTAAACTGTAGGTCCTCCATTTCATCTCACAATCACCCTACCATTACACATTAGCGTGAGTGCGTATAACCCGAACGGGTAGTAAGACGCGGTGCTAGTAATAATATAAGCGAGCGCAATGATTTGAGGATAGTTCGTATATTTACATCTGGTGGAAATGAATGAGAATGTTACCAACGTAACGATTGTCAGGGCTGAACTGGAGACCATCATGCAGTGGAGGAGAATGTGCTGTGACACAAACTCATGTCAATTTAAATGGTTATTGGTAAGTACGACTGGTTGTGAAATCACCGCCGTGTCAAGCCATATCAATGAGAGCCTCGGCAGATTATCTCAGTTGCTACATTGCATTTTGTTAAAAAATATATTAAAACCTAAGAACAAACATTACTGTTATTTGCTGTGTAATATTACGTAAACATAAAATAGCACAGTATTTAAAATAAGATAACATTACAAAGATCCATTTTTTTTTTATAGAACTCGATTGTACGTATTTAAAATTTAGCCATTCCATTTCCATTTTACAGCCATTTACTTACAGATACTTACTTACTTATCCTTAGACTTACTATCTCAAACAATTTACATTATTTCATTGATAATAAACTAACATTTGAAGGCCGATTAAAGTCGAGACCTTTGTCCGTCTGTCCAAACATAGCAGTGGGTGTTGGGTCATCACAAGTCAGTCAAACAAAACAGACATTTTATTTATTTGGAAATTAATATAGGCTTTAAAGAAAATATATCAATAAATAGGAATTAAACTTACATGAATAAAATAATAAGTCGCACCAACCTGACCCAACAAATATTCTTAGAATCTCACGTCGATTAATATCAGACAAATCCTTAATGTTTAGGGCCTATTATTCGATTTGTAGCGAAGCATTTTTGTGCTATTTATAATGAATTAATGTGATAATGTAGTCCTATACGTCGAAGGTCCCCACGTTTATAGTTTGTCCCTGATTTTTATTGTTATCTTTGCGTCTTCATTCTGAGATGTCTAACAATATTCCTACTTCCTTCTAATATTATTTAACAAGTGGACTAATGACTTGTTGAATGTAATTAAAACCCTTATTCTAGCCGTAACAAAGAACCGGTAATTTGCAAGTTCCTTATGAATCTCTCGAAACGCTCTAATATTTACCTTTGAACTTCCATGATCATGTTTGAGTGGGTCTTTGCGATCGCCTCTTGCATTCCTTGACAGAAGCTATTTATTGTATGTTTCTCTGTGTCCATATTATGATGTAGTTCTTCGAGCAAGTTCTTGAACATGAGTAGACCTTCTCTTACAGAGTTTTGTAGATCACACACAGACTGTATCATATAAACATAAACACTATCAGGATGATAGATATTGGCAAATAGTATTTCATATTTCTCATACATACGTTGTTAATTATTCTATAGCAGTCAATAAACCACTAAAGTAAAATATTTTCCAAGAAAACATAGTTATAAACCAAAAAAGCCTATTTGTGTATAAAATTTCATTACTCAAATTTTATAAAGTAAAATTTAACTTAGAATTATCTCATTTTTACCAAACGAATGTTCGTCAAAAAAACACATAAAATTAATAGATGCAATCCAAAATGTTTGTAAAATGTTCTTTCTGCTCTTGTAAACATTATTTGTAAAACAAATATCTGTTATAGTGTATAGGATCCAGCCAATATTTCACCAGTAATTGTATTTGAATGTCAGTCTTTATTAGAAGTCAACTGTCCTAACTAATAACAAGCGTCCAAGCGTCCGTTTTGTTCCCTTTCACTGGTGAAAACAGAACATTGCGCAATATTTGACAATCGATCACTGGCAAGGAAAGAGTACAAACTGTACCGCCTCTGAGTGGATATAGGCCTATACACAGCCGATGTTGTGTTATAAAAGCTCCGTTGTTCACATTGACACATATCAATGTTAACAATATATTTTTAAATGAAGATTTTAGTTTAATTTATTAAAATAGTTTGATATATTGACCATAAAGTTAGATCTATAATATGTATTTTTTTCGGAGAAATACAATTGGGCCAAGAGACCAGTTTCCCCCATAAGCTCTACAGAAGGATTGGGCTAAGAGACCAGTTTCCCCCATAAGCTCACAGAAGGATTGGGCTAAGAGACCAGTTTCCCCCATAAGCTCACAGAAGGATTGGGCTACATTCGTTGACCAGGAGGATTATACAAGATATAGATCTATATCTATCTTAATAACATTACAGTTGGGCCACGTATACCTGTTGGGATACAAGGTTGTGCATAGACGTATAAAAACATAAAATTACAAACTATAATAATTAAGTAAGTCAAAAGTAAATACACTTAATTTTAGGGCTAGGGTAACAGTAAAAAAAAACATTCTGTATAAGACGTTCTGGTATAAACAGACATGGGGAGCCAGAGAATTAAAAATAAACTCTTTTTTTGTTTGGGTTCACTTGCTTTAACTAAATTCGTATTTATACACAATAAATGTTAAACCATGTCAAACACTTTACAGGTTTGTGAGAAACAGCTTTTACAAAATGGCACTTGGTTATTAATCCATTATTTAAAAGTAATATTTTCAACCTTATGAAATCGTGCTCTAGTCTAATTTCTTTCCTCACTATTTTAGTAACATTTTTCTTGGCTGATCGAATATTAATAGAAATTTATGTCTGAAATTCTAAGAGCGTGTTCATAAATATATATAAAGACGGATGAGAGAAATAAAAATTGAAATTGAACTGCGAGTAAAGGATTCGTACGCGTTGTTGTCCTGGATGTTGATTCAGATGCGACGGCCCAAATTTAGGGGGAAATTGTGACTCTTCATCAATATACGGGTCTACTATGTAGTAGCAGAATTTACGTATTTCTTCGTTTTTGGCATATTCGCCATCATTTCAGACAAAAAAAAAAATCGCCAACGTCTTCTGGTTCTAAAAATTGCATCCCAAAAAAATATTTTGGATACTGTTCTTCAGCTGAAGTTTTACTGTTGTATATTTTCGATAAACCAAGGGACTGAATGTGTAGGTACCTTGCATGGCCAAGATGAGACCCGCAATTGCATGATTACAGCTTCGTGTATTACATGCTCAAAACCAATTACAACAATTTTAGGTTCTAAAACAAGGTTAAATTGAGAACATTTCTTTACTAACAATTGTTTTTTAAGTGTACGTTGATATGCTTTTTGAAGGCAACACATCAAATACTACTGGTACATTATATCCATTCTTAAAACCATGGATCGTAAACATTTGCTTAAAAAAATTGAGTACAGAATTGTAAAGTTCCATCTACAAAAAACTGTCTGTACGGAACACAGAAAGTTTGAATTCGTAAAGCAGAAGAACACTATGCTATTGAGAACCTTGCCGACAATGAGGGCAAAGTCTTCCATTCTATTTGTTCTTGGGTTAAAATCTGAAATACAAAGAGACAAAACCAATGAGTAAATTTTGAATTGCATTATTTTCTAGATTTCTTCTGTGAGAAGAAAAAGAATATATGTGTTGCCATAGTAGGCCTAGTATGAAAATAACTATAGTTTTTGTTGCAATTTTAAGTACAAAGTTCACACCATTTTTTTAATTTAAATTTTCAAATATTAGTTATTTATAAACTACTTTCAAATTATTAAAATTTTAAAAATAGAAAATATATTCTTATATATCATGAAAACTAATTCCCAGATATCTATAGTGATTTAATTATTAAATGCCATACAAAATAAGTCAAATTTCTTAAAATTTATCATAAGTAAACCACCTTAATTTATTTTTGAAAACTAAAAATGTACTATTATTTATCATGTAAAATAGTCCCCACATACCAACTTTGAACAAGATTGTTAAAGGTGTTTTCTTAAATCAATTTTGAAAAATCAGTCATCAGTACACTTTCTATAAAATATTTTTTACAATAAAAATAAGTATAGAGTGTTATTTTTCAGGTCAAAAACTACCAATATACTCTTTTGAAACGAAATCGTTAGAGCTTTTTTTTTAATTTATCGAATTTTCCAAAGTTTCTCTTCATTAAACTAACCTTACACGAATGTTTGCCCAAAAAACAATGATATCTTGCTATTTGTCATGTAAAACAAATCCTAGAAATATATTTTTTAACCCAATCGTTAAAGCGATTTTCAAAAAAATATTATTATTCCAAAACATCACTCATTGGTAAACTACCCTTAATTTTAGGGCTAGGATCCTAGTACAGCCAGACATGGAGACAGATAGAATAAATAACCCACTTTTTTATGTTGGGGATCACATAGAAGGTATTCATGGATTATTGGATGGATTATTTTAACGATTACAATATTTTCCTTCTAACTTTAACCCCTTTTATCTCTAAACATAATTTTTACCTATGGGCCCTTCTTCTAACTACCAGCTCAATTTTATTTAATGAAAAGTCATATTGAACTATCACAAAAAGTCCCTCAGCTTCAACAGCCTCTAATACTTCTTGTTGATTGGCCGGCAGTTTCGTGATGTTCTCTCGCACCGAGGCAATGCTATCTGCACGATGTTTTGCCAGCTCAGAACGGATGTGTTTCAATGGTATCTCACATAAACTCTCCTTAGATCTTCGCTTTACACCATTGCTTACAATTTGTCGATTTACATTTTTCACCACTTCGTGATTATGATTTGTTTCACCATTGACTCTAACATTACTGCCTATGTTGCCCGTGTACACTTTTGCTAAACACTTTTTGTTTGCTCTTATCCAGCGAACTTTACCATAGGTAGCAGCATAAGTCATTGAACATGTGTTACTTTCTATGACAAGCAATTTTTTATCTCTTTCACTCCACATAACATGTTCCAATCACTGGAACACTACACGAAGTGATTTATATAGTTTGGATGTATATGTCTTTACATGTCAATGCACAACTTTGTCTCATAACTGATGTACATGGCCCAACTGTCATGTTTATGTAAAATTTATACGGGGCCCAAATATAATGTGGGATTAACGCTACCCATTTAAAATGAAGATTATAACATATTTACGTGGCCCAATTGTAATGCGCCCATTTTTTAAAATTTCAATGTCGGAAACATCCTATAAATTTATTCTTAAGACAAAGTTATTTCATTTCTCAGAAAAAAGAGTTCTCACAACACCTTGTGGTAAGATAACCAGTGAAATTTTATGTAACTCAACAAATCTGTATGATTACATTCCAGGTGACAAAGTAGAGAATCAAATGTTTAATGCTGCAGACATGCCAAGAGAACAAATAAAACTGGTTATGTTTACAATAAGGTTCAAAACATTAATTTCAATATTTTGCAACACACCTCAATGTCCAGCTGTTATTTCTCATTTAATAAAGTGACTGCGCTCATGGTAAAAGTGTGTGTGAAAAGTTTGAAGCGAGGACTATGGAAGATTATCAGAAGTTATAGGCTCTAAGTGGTGTTCTACTGTTAGCCGAAGTCTCCGAATACTTTCGTTCTTTATGTGTTGAATTAGCGCTACTACCAAACATTGAACTAGATTAATTTTGTCCATTGAAAAAGAAAGTATACGTTGTGGGGTGTCTATAATTTCAAATAGACACTATGAGGCCAACAACCCTGGTATGAATAACCTTGAAAATGAACTTAAGTACATTACAAACTGGGATTGTAATAATTTTTATAGACTCCGAAGTGTGAGTTCCTCCCACAATATGATTTTAGCTGGTTAAACCCGGCAAAGATAGAAAAGCTCAATGTAATTTAGTTTTGTACCCTACATAACAGGAAAAAAAGGGGTGGGGTGCAAGTTAACACAGTAGAAAGAACTTGAGCGGATATAATTTTATTAATATTGACAGTAAACATATTACAAACATAACAATAGTAGAATATAAGATTTTGGTCGTCTTGTACGCAGGCGGCATAGCGGCCTAGCTACTTGCTTATCTCACAGACTATGACCAAACCTAAAGAAAATGATGATTCTTTTTCCCATCAAAGAAAATTCTGGCAGCTCATANTATATATATATATGAGCTCTCTCTGGCTATGTGGTTTAACAAGTTAAATTATTCGTAGAGGCTGGTGGCATTATACCGGCCAGCTCGCTGTTCATAGTAAACATGGGTCTGGCCATCATCACCCAGCCTACGAGTGTATGCAACAATAAGGTTACCTCTAGGCTTAATACAAAGTAGATAATTAAAGATTCTAACACTACAAGCTCAAATGGAGCAGCAATTACCACAACGCTTCAAAACAATACACCTATCAAATAACTAAGAGAAGATCCCCCAGGAGTCTTGCCTGTTACTCACTTACTACTAGTACTCATGACCTGAGTCAGGGGGTGTTACAACTGGAGAATCAAAGACATCATGTGGATGTTTAACTGTCAAACAATGAGGAAGGTTGAGAAGATTTGATGCTTTCCCAATATTTATTGCTTTTACAATCTCATAGGAAGATTTAGTTGGGGTACAAATGAGGAAAATAGACCTGCTTTTGAATAAGCCAAAATATGCAGTCTTTACTATTTAGTCATAAGCAAGATTAGTATGTACAATTTTCACTATAATTATGTTAAAAATAAATATGTACAAAATGCAAAGCTCCTATTCACAAACACAGATTTATGACTATGACCTGAAAACATAAAATGTATATGCGGATATGTTTGATAATATAGACCGATTCGATACATCAGACTATCCATTAACACATTTCTCACACAGTACGTATTGTAAAAATACTCCGAGAAAAAGAAAGGATGAATTTGAGAGTTTGTGTGAATTAGACCGAAGCTTTACACTGTACCAATCTATCTATAAGAAGTGAGAAACATCTGCTGTATAGTATCTAGTTGAACAAACTTGCACTTTCACCCGGAGATGGCAAACGTGATATCTTAGATTATGGATGTGATACGCTTGCATACGGTTACTACCAAATAAAACAAATGTATTCACCGATGGAGACGTAAAAAACTTTCACACTTGATATACTGTGTGTATTTTAAATCTGAAGTTTCTGTATTAAATGTTGTAAACATTTAATATATGTACAAAGCTCGAGTGCTTGTGAATATCTAATCCTGATTCCTTTGGGTGGAACAGCACGGCTTTATAAAATTAAATGTATAGTCAACATTTGTTTTAGGTGGGAGGGGTAGTAAGAAGCGGTGCTAATAATAATAATAATTTTAGGTGGGAGGCGACGTTACTCACTACCTCGCAGTGCCTCCTGGGAAACATTTTTCCAAACTACTAAATGAGCACATAATGTTAAGATTATATTAAAATGTATAATGATCTATACACGTTTTATTGACTGTTTTAGCAATAAAATGAATAAATGCATTCCAAACTATCAACTAAAATAATCAATCAAATCCAAAATGGTGGTTAATCATCTTATATGTATTCATCAAAGCTATACAATTAAAGAAACAATTCCAAGTGACTGGCCTTACCATAATGATTAGTGTAACTATTTACTTACTTACGTTATGAGTCTATGGCAATAGAAAATCAAAAGTCCAGTTCTGCACTTACAAAAGTAGGAGACTTAGATCTATCTTGAGCTAGTTCTGTCCAGTCCACCTCATTACATCCTATATCTATCAGGTCCATTCTAATCCTATCCAGGTCTTCCCAATAATCTCTCCCCAAGTGGGGTTTACCGGTCAGTGCCCTGAACAAGATATAACCTCCCATTCACACTGCATGTCCTGCCCACAGTAATCTACGAGACTTGACTATTCTAACAATTTCTTGTGATGAGTACAGGGTATGTAACTCTTCATTATGTAGCCTCCACTCCCCAGTAGCCATATCCATCTTTGGACCAGATATCTTCTCAAGCTGCTTGTTTTTCAACACCCTGAGTTTTTGTCATCATTCAAGTTAAGAGAGGGTGACCTGGTGGTCTAGGGGTAAGGTGTCAGACTTCTATGCTGGCGGCCGGGGTTCAAACCTCGGTCTCGGCAAAGATTTATCTGATTACCAAATCCTTCCTTCACCTCTGACAAGACATCTTGTGAATGTGGGGAATGCCAGGCCTCCACCGTGGTTCGGATTCCACGTTAAACTGTAGGTCCTTCATTTCATCTCACAATCACCCTTCCATTACACATTAGCGTAAGTGCGTATAACCCGAACGGGTAGTAAGACGCGGTGCTAATAATAATAAGTTAAGAGACCACGTGTCACGCCCATAGAGAGCCACCAGTAAAATGATTGTTTTGTATATTCTGAGTTTTACATTCCTGGACAAGAGGTCAACAACTTACTGACCTAGTAATAACAAGCATTTACACAACTAAGACATGCTGAATTATTATTTTCAAATTTAATTTAATAGATTATTAGCATTTTAAGCCCAAAGAAAAACGTAATATTAAATAAACTAAAAGATTAAAAAAATACAAGAAAGGTGAGGAAAATGAAACTTGGCTACGTGAGATTGGAGAATAAACAATGTAATGGTGGGAAAAATTATTATAAATGAAAGACAAGAAGACTCTCAAACTTAGAACTTTTCGTTTGTTCTCCAATGGAGGAGAAGTTGGAACCTCCATCGACGACAAGAAATCAAATTCACAACTTTAAAGATGCAATCGTTAAACAAAACTGTATTTCTAACAATATGGTGCACTTCCAAAAATATGCTATAAGCATAGGATATCAAATACAAGAGTTAGTGTCACTTACCACAATAGCCTTCTCCAACTTCCTTGTGCATTGGGTGTGAGCTGTATCAATATCAACACAATGGAGCCTTGCTTCAGCTGGTGTGTCTCGGAAACAATTCACACACAACATATTCTTCTGGGAATTGGAGAACATGATGTATTGCTCGCCATGAAGTCCGCACTGGAACAAACCATGGCCCTTTTAGCTCTGGATCAGATGGAACACTTCTAGTAGCATCATGGAATAGGAGTGATTCTCTAAATGCCATTACTCCTAACGCTAGTAAACTTTCAAGTTCGGCAACACTCACTTATTGGTTTTCTCAGCAACACGATGTGATGGTGATCTTAGCGTCGAACAAAAAGATCCGACCATGTCAAATAATATATACATTTTGCATTAAGGTTGGGTGCACTAGGGGTGATTTTATACTAGGTGTCTTTCCATCCTCTTTCCAGGGGAATACAGGCATGTTCCTTATTAGTATCCCTGATTAGATGTAGTCATTTTTAAGGTTTTATATAGCGGTGTATTCTTGTCAAACCCAGTATGAACAGGTGTCAAAAAGTATAATGTTTAAACTACTGTGGTACTCATGCACTGGCGTTAATAGACAGACGGACCCAGGTACTCAATGGCGGAATAAAGTATACCTGTCAAGGCCCAGACACAGACTCCGTATCCGTATCCGTAGGTCCGTGGTCCGTAAGAAATCGATGCTACAATATTAGATTGCTCTGGCCACAGAGTCCTTATCCGTAAGTCCTTACTCCGTAGAAGTTGCCCAAATATAACTTTCTACGGACTCGTTTATATGGACTACCAATCACAGCCGAGTAAATATTCGCATGCGCCTTGAAATAAAGAAAGAATAGCAGTGATAGAATCCGTCGCTATGGAAACATACAAAATGAAAAGACCTATTTCAGAAACATTTTTCTGAGAAATACCAAGTTCTCAGAAATATTGGCTTTGCTTTTATAGGTTCAACATCCCTATTTGGTTTATTCTCTATTTAATAGCGTCATTTGATTTTTTGTAATTGATAAATTATGGATATTAGTGATTTTTCATCCAAAATATTAATAGGCCTACATTTGTTTAGCATTTACAGGCTATTGCAAACACTTATTATTTTAAGTTTGATAGAATAAAGTTATAAATATATTTCTTGGGATTGTTCTTAACCTATATTTTAATATAAATACTGGACGTTTTCTCAACAAAGTTGTTTTTGGTTTCTTTTTCTTTGATCAGCTGACTGCGTGATGCTCACTCCTTGCTGTAGACTATTTTCTTTCGAATTTTTTGATTGGATGAAGTCTCTTACTATCTCATTGGTTGAAACGGTCACGTGATTACGGAGACTGTAATCGCGAGTAGAATTTCTTATGGACCAGGAGCATGGACCTACGGATACGGAGTCTGTGTCTGGGCCTTTAGCCTGTCCACATGAGCTGTAGGAACAACTGTAATAACATTCAACTCCTAGCCCATAACCTAACCTAACATAAACTCCATTTTCCATTCTGAACAAAGTCATTATAAATGTAATGTTTATTCCGCAGTTCGTGTGCACCCACGCGCCCAACTTTTGTACAAGTAATGCCATTACTTGGTAAGTTTAATTCAAAACCTGGATTATTTTTGTTTGTAGATTTGTTTAGTGATTTTGTGATTCTAGTGATTTTTAAAAATCAAGAGAATTTTAATGAATGCAATTTAAAATGTTAACACGTGGTGATAAAAATCATTACCAGTAAGCTTTGACCTGGCCCCACCAAAAATAAAGATCACGCTCCACCACTGTGTACTGAAGGTGGGTTTTCCTAAATGGTCTCCCACGAAAATGCTGGTACACTTCCTCTAAACTCATCCTTACTCATCCCTAACCCACTAGCATAATTAGTATATAAGCGTATCACCCAAATGAGTAATAAGGCACGGCACTAAAAAAAACTTGATCTTATATAGTTTTCTTGTAATGGGGAAGTAGGGGTTCGAATCCTTGTCTGGTGTAAGTAGTTTTATTTTCCTAAATTGTCCACCACTCTTCTTCTACGCTAATGCTAGTGTATTGTCTCTAAAATTCTACCTCATCAGTTAAAGTCTGCGGAAAGCTCGGATGGGCTGGAAAAACTTCAACGTAAAAAAATTGTTTAATTTCAATTTCACTTTAGTGAAGTAAAGTTGTCTGCCTGCGTGTGAGCTGCCTGGAGTGTGCTCGACTACGAATTACATCAGCAACAAAGAACACACTTACTCTACGATGGCCCTCTTTGGAACATTTGGACATGTGGATCACTTCGTGGGTCGAGAACATCTTGGCTCTGTGAGTATTTTCTCGGCAATGGTTGCATAGAGCCTGTCCTGAAAACAACAACAACCACCTGTCACAAGTTTGGATCATTATTGGAAAATATATTAGTGCACCTGACCAGATATCAAACCCTGACCTCCACGTCGCTGATAAATCAGAGCAGACGAACCTGATATCTTTGTCCTCCAGTGCGTGTGTAGTAGAGCACTATAGAGTTTGACAATCTACAGGCGTCCATTACGTCTTGTTCGAGTAACTGAGGCTACATTGCTCAGCAGTTACTGAGAACAACAAACCCAACTATTCTACTACAAAACGTCCATTTTTCCGGCTAAGAGATGGGGGAGGGGGGGGGGGNGGGGGGGGGGGGGGGGGGGGGGTTGTTAAATCCATTTCCTCCCACAATTTACTAATTCCTGTGTATCCAGTTTTAATACATGTCTTCTTTTTAATTCCTTGTTTGACAAACAATAATTATTACTATTATAGTTATCTTGTTTGAGTGATTCCTTTTCAGTTTTTATACTTTTAGGAAAATAATACAGTTTACAGAAATGAAAAATTTGATATTAATGTTTCCAAATGTGTGGAAAAGGAATACTTAACATTGTCGGTGAGTGGTAGCACTTTCTAAAGACCTCACTCCTGGAATGTGGCTATTTTGTAAAATGTTCTTTATCGTTTGTTGCCTGTAGCATAACAAGTCGGTGAAAAAGAATGACACAAGACGAGGACTTTAGTAATGCAAGCCCGTCTTCTCGGTTAATAACACACCGCTCAGTCGAGAATCACACTACAGGGTGGAATTTAATTTAAAATAAATGGCAAGTTGAAAGTTATGACGACATTAAATGTAAATGTTTATTTTTGTTTAAAAGGGTGGATTAAAGAGCTATGGTACAAATGAATAATAAATAATTGAGATTGAGGTTGTAGTTATTATAATATGAAGGCCAAACATTTTCCCTAATTAATGCAGTAGATAAACTTGTACTGAAAATGTGTTGGTTATTCTCACGAAATAACTAGCTTTAGCTTTCTCAAAAACAAGGACGAGAACTCACGTCTTAATTGTTTTCAACCTTGTTTTGGGAATAGCTAGTTAACAAACAATATTATTAATGGTAACTGGAGAACCTCGTTCATTAGCTCACTTGCGGGCTTACACCATCGGGCTATCTATCTATCCATGACTCGTTCTCTGATGCGAGTAAAGCCAAGAAACCAATCACTTTCAATAGTTGCAGGATATATTTGTAAACTAATCTCGGAATACATTAACATTCATATTTCCTAAGGGACTAGTTGTAATGTATCTTTGTACCTTGTATTTTTGACAAACTTATTACTAGTTATCTCATGTTTTGTTATTGCCGATTTGTAAATCATTGTCTAGTGTGGGCCAAACAATAAATAGTAAAAGTACATTTGTTATTTTATATCAGTATGGCCCTGCTACTTTGTAGTACATGACATAGCCCTACTTTGTGCATTAAGATATGGTCACTGATTATTATTATAGGTCTATTATTTAGTGGTGGCACAGTAATATAAAATATACAAGCCTAAATGTAACTATTCTCCTAACCTAGATTTTGTTGCCATTTTGAAGATAAGTTAAAGGTTAATTTGCATGGATTAACTTGTAGATATAAAAAATATGAATTAAATATAACAATTTAATTTAGGCTAACACATTTGCTAGTGTTTAATTTGTGTTGGACAAAGATTATATACTTTTAACACTATAAGATGTTAACCCAATCTACAACTTTTTATGTTACATAAGTTTAACTTACACCTTAAATTTCAGTTAACTTGGTTACCCATGACTTGCTTTAAATAAGCCTAATCTCTTATCAAAGGATCGATGTGAATAATACCCAGTGATAACCTTGTGATAAACATTTTGTCTATATCTGTTGTGATACTGTACGCTGTATCACCCGGCAGTTTCAAAATGTTTTGCACAGCAGTGCATCAAGGTATAAAGCTCTACCACATGGGCCAATAATGGCTAATCCTATGGCAGCTTATAGAGGAATGTGACTCACATTTGAGTTGAGAGAGGACCAGAAATTAGTAGAGAAGATTCCCTGCGTAAACCCACCGAGCTAGAATTTGAATCCTGATATCCCTGTCAATGTGAGTCTAGTGCCTTAACCCACAGCCACAGTTGGGAATGCTAACATTAAATACTTCATCATAGATATTTCAGTATTTTTTTAGATTACAAATTACATTTTATAATCATGTCTTGAATTAATCGGTACTTTCTTCCAACATATTTGATATGTTGATGTCCAATTGTCATTTCATCATGTTTCCTTTTATAAATGTGTAGCTGTGATTTAATTTAAATTTTGCCTCTAATTATTTCAAAAAAATATTTTTTTATTTACACCAAGATAAGATCATTTGCTTCTATTTATATTTTAAAATGTATTTGACTTTGAAATGGAAATTGAATTCTAAACCAATGCTAAGTTATTGAAAGTAAAGTGACAGCTTATCAATTTGTCAGCATACCAATTATTTTGAGTCACTCATTTTAGTGAATACAAATCAGGATCTCTATTTGATTGTATTATTTTATTGCTGTTGAGAACAAAGTTCTGAGAAAGATAGTTGGGCCCAAGAGAAATGACTGAATGGCGAGATTAAGTTCTGGCGACCATAAAGGCCAGGGAGTTAAAAATGGTTTGAATTGTTTATTCCTAGCAATCTTTTATATTAATCATGTTGCTTTGTCATCTTGTCAGAGACTTGTTGTCGTGGTGGTGAATTGGAGGTCTTTAGGTCGGTAGGCTAGTTTTTCATCCAGAGATAATTTTCTTCTGAAGGGAGTTTTTTTGAGCACCTTTTGATCTTCTTCCTCGAGTCTTTCTTCTTTTTCAATGAGGCGGGCCCGGGTGTACCAGTTTAGACGATCATCTGCTAAAGAAGAGTTTTTCAAACATCCGTAGGGCTTGGTAGGGTTTTTGAGAGAAGGGAGCCCTTGAGAGGTCCAGGTGTGAGAACAGTGGAGGGTTGGTGAAGAGCAAAGGGGAAAGAAAGGGTTTTAAAAACAAAGTAGCTTTCTGCGCAATCTCTTCGGTTCTGTCCTCCTTTGCTGCATCGATAGCGAGGGTGAGTGGGAGGGTTGTTCATGGGGGAAGGAAGGGGGGGTTGTTCGTGGAGTGTGCGGTGACAGTGGTAGGCTCTTTGCGGAGGGAAGCTTGGCAGCCCAGATTGTTGATGAGCGCAAGGGGAAAGGTGCTTGTAAGAGAGAGTGAGATTGGTTGGTTTTAAAACAAATGCTTAGGGAAATAAAATAACTCAAGAGGAAAGGAAGAGATAGGTAGGTATTTATTCCAAATTTCAGTTCAGTTACACCAAATATTTACATATATCAGGGTGTATACCATCCGGGAAAATCAGGGAAAATGGGAATTAGTTGGGAATTTAAAGTAATCGGGGAAAAACAGGAATAACCCGGGAATTTGGTTAGTTAAAATAAAAATCTGGGAAAATGTGGTTTTACTCAAAATATGAAATCTAATAATTTTATTCAAATTGTAGCTATTTTGTTTGTGGCTGTGTAATATATTTTATAATTCCTAGTAAACAATATTAATACAAATTTAAAAAATATGTTTATTTACATTTTTTTAACTTATTATTATTCATAAAAAAGATTAATATAAAAATGAGGTGGTAACTTATTATTATTCATAAAAAAGATTAATATAAAAATGAGGGTGAGTGGAATAATTAGAAGGATGCGACATACTCTTTTAGTCGGGAATTTTAGGAAATGATCAGGGGAAATGAGGGAAAAGGCCAGGGATTTCATTGGTCAAGTTGAGTAGACACCATGATATATGTACAAAGTTAATTATTTATTTATTTTTTTGGACAATTTGACGTTTGTTTGGTCTTTCTGTTTTGGTGCACTCTTTTGCGAAAGTTAGTGACTATGGGGCTGTTCTACTTGTCGCGCACTAGGGGTGTTTTTGGGTGGTGGTTGCTCGTCTTACTGGCCGTGCGAGGGTTGACCGAAGGGAGGGGAGTGGAGGGGTGACCTGGTGTGTCAGTTTGCTACCAGGTGGCTCTGCCTGTCTTGAATGTGGGTGTAGTTTCTTGTGATAGTGCTCGGAATGGTCACCAGGTACTGTACCTCTATGGCCGCCGCACAACAGCTTATTTAGAAAGGAATTTTGAACTACTCTACTTTTTGAATTCACTATAAAGCACCTTTGATGACCAGAAGATCTTTTTTTCCTTCAAATTTAATTGAATAATTTTTTTTACTATAGAACAACGAGAAGATATATATCTTTAAGAAAAACCTCTTTTCGCTTTACAGGGTAATTGTATTATATTTGTAAGAAGGTATAGGAAAGGTGGATAGAAACATATAAAAGGGACGAACACAATATGGCTTTTACAATGAAAAGAACAACACATTTCAACCTTTACACTACTGCCACTGGACAAAGAGGTACTGGTTGCCTCTTAGAGAAAATTGATCGTCACCACCCAATCCCCCAACCTAGGTTTCATTCTATCGGAACTCATAAGGGAGGAGTGTGAAACACAACTTCCTAAAAGAGGTGTTCATTCTTTTTTATGTTTCTTTCTATATCTCTTTTACGTTCTTCCAAATATAAGGCATATATATATATATAATACTAATGTTTTAATGAACAATAAGATGATAGTTTGGTTGACAGAAATCTTTAAAAAATAATCTCAAAACATAAAAAGATTGTTTTAAAATACCCATAATAATTCAGGAGCATGAAATCTGATTTCTAAGAACCCCTTTATACTTGTTGTGCCTCGTCTTGCTGCATACACACACACACACACACACACACACACAAACACACACACACACAACTGGTGTTTCCTCAACTGTTGGTTACGGATTTAAATTTTTCTGAGTATATTAATCCTAACAGGAAAAAATTGTTAAATGTGTACAATATTGATTTTGATGTATTCGTCCCAGTCTACTTTAGCGGATGATCTTTACTTTCAAATTGATTTTGTTTGGAAATTAATTTAAAGCTTATTTTAAAAACTGATATGCATCACTTTAATATTATTCTGTTGTGATATTGAAATATATTATTCCAATCTGTGATATACATAAAATATTACCAAGGTTAAATATTTTCTTAAAAAATGTGATTTATAGTATTTTCTTGATTTTAAACTTTTTTTTATATAAAATATTATTTCTAGCTAACACTGTTTTAAACATTCATTATAAGCCAAGTCTAGCATTCAAATAAATACATCCAATATTTTCTTACTATTGCTTCTAGTTCAAATCTTGTTTGGGTAACATTCTGCTCGTCACTAACCAGAAATAATTAGAATATTTAGTTAGTTCTACCATAGGCTTCAAGTTTCTAGGTCTCAAAACAAACTTCCTCAACATATTTTTATTTTCATTTATTTTGATTAATAAATTCTATATTATTTCAAGCAGCTAATAATTTTAACTTGGATTACTTATTTTAGCTGTTTTTTGGTGGGTTTTTTTAGGTGGGAGGGGGACCACAATTGTTTTGAGGATGAGTAGTTTCCTTTGCGCAAACAGAACACAGAGCTAACTAGCAAGTACATTGGTTCCATAAGATCATTGTTAAAATATAGTTCTAGCTTTAGAGAGACCACAATAGCCGCTCAATTGAGCTGAACTGAATCACCGTTCTTGATAACAAACCTCCTTTTTGCTGGACAGGTGTTATTTAAAGCTGACCTTCAGACTACAAAATGGAGTTTAAGGTTGGTGCCACAGACGATACATTGCGTAATTTCGACAACAGAAGGCTGATACATTTCTTTCTATATGATACCGTATATTGCACCACATTAGACATAAGATCCATCAGTTCATTGAGCGTACTGCGTCAATACGGCAACATGAGCGTCTTTTCAGTTTCGGCTAGAGGATCGATCACACTGTAACTTCATGTCTTAAAGTGTGATGCGCCACATTGACGGATTTTCAGCCCGCGGACTCGGCTAGTTGAGCCTGGGCATTCCTACCAGCACAATTTTTGACATTCTTTTTCATATATTTTTAACATTAGGATTTCGTCAATTTTTTTTTTTTTGTGATTTCAATAATATTGAAAAGAAATTGTCCTCATGATATCTTAGTTCACTATATAAGCAATGAAACAGCCTAAATGATATTCTTCTGATATTTAATTGTTGCATCCAATGTGTCCTTTTTCTTCTATCTTGCTGTAACACCTCATGAATGTAAATCATTTGCGATGCCTTCATCGTGATCACCCAATACAATAGAAGAATGCTGCCACAGATCTTCCTCTGTAGGGGGTCTGATTCAAACAATGGCGGAAGATCAGTCTCCAAAGATACACGGTGGATCTTCAGTCCAGTGTGGCGTTGGCCTAAGCTTGTAACTTAAAAAATGTACATGTGTGTTTGTCGAATCTAAGAAAAGTTAGAATAATCATTGTGTAGTCATTAAATAAGAATATTGTATACATTTGAATCAGCGAGCTAGGTTTTGGAATAATTTATCTATCTACTCTTTAATATATATTTTATTCATGATTTCATTTTTAAAGTCACTAGGGAGAAGGGGAGGGGGGTGAGAAGGTGACAAAAAAAATAAAAAGGTCATGGCTCTGGACACAAAAGGACTAATATGTTTTATAAATGAAAGACAAACTACTTATGAAACAACAGGACGTTTAGCAAATACGTCTTATGTGAAGTATGAGAACTTTTGTACCTTTCTAAAACATGCAAATTGGTATTTGTATGGACAGCAGCGGTATCATTATATTGACCACTTCTTCTATGGAGTAATTACTATATGTATAACCAACTTGAATTAATTCAGATCAAAGAATATATGTATTAAGCTTTTAACATCCCGCATGAAAACAATAATCATATATTATTTATGTACAAAGAGTTTTATATGGGCATCCCAAGTTTGATTGGATATCTTTGGCCCAGTTATGGAGGGCCACTGAAACATGTTACAGTCAAACCTCGTTTATCTTGCCTAACTGGGAACGAAAATCCAGATCGTCTGGAAGTTATAGGAAAAATGGCCGCACACATCGGTACATTGGGAAATGCGACCTCAGCAGACGTTTTTTGACATAATACAATCTTAGCTCCGACCAAGTCATAACATACTTTACAGTACAGTATCATAATTAATGTATTTGAAAGGAGTTTTTAATAATACATCAATTATTCATTACCTGCGTTGGTGGCCGCACGGTCTAAGGTGCTACTCTCACAACAGACTAGACTGCTGATGATTGGGAGAGCTTGGTTCAGAAGTATAACTATTTTATTTTAGCATCACGTCTTACTACCCATTCAGGTTATACACTTATGCACTAATTACTAATTTAGGGATTAGGAAGGCTATATTTTGAGGAAGTGTACCCACATTTACTTGGACAGAGAGTGGAAAACCATTTTGGAAAACCACCCTCGGTACACCGGACCGAGATTCAAACCTCGATCTTCCCATCATCCGCAGTCTAGTCTACTGCAATAGTAGCGCCTTAGACCTTGCGGCCACCGAAGCTGATTACATTTTGTTCACTCGCTGTTTTTACAAATAACTTAAACTTATAGTTAATTTTAGTTTTTCTGGTAAAATATTATGAAAGTACTTTACTTTTTGTTAAGTTATAGAATAATCCATTAATGATGTAGACACTAATGTCGATACGGATAGTTGCCGAGTGGTTAGTTTTTATTTGTAAATTTAACACAATTGTTATTAATAAATGTATGTAGGGGAAAGGGATTTGAGATCAAGTGCATCAACATTTGTCCTTCAAAAGTTTGGGAAATTCACCTCCTAACTCACTCGTCAAGGATTTTAACCAAGTGCACTTTCACTGTGTGAGGTAAGGTGTCATTATTGAGGCTGACCACTGACGCGACCACTAACTTATTCCTCAGTGTTTTGTTAAGCTTTTTTATTGTTAAAGGAATGTTTGCCGGTTTTGTGTGAATCTACAGTTGTCAGGATAGAGTTTATATTGACAGTGAGTCAAGTAAGAAGCTATGTCGTTCATATAAATAGAGAATAGTAATGAACCTTGGACCCCCACTTCTAGAGAGTGACTGATGTGTTTCCATTTACATCTGAACCATATTGTTAGCATCCACAAAGGTAGTCCTCTAACACAAGCAGAGCCTTCTTTATCAGATAGGTTTAGTGAAGAGGTCAAAGGCTCACTAACGAGGTTAGTGACGTCATGACTTTTGTTTGTCGCTAATCATAATATGTAATCTGTTATTGCAAGTATTGCTGTCCATGTGGTAAAATAAGAATATGATACAGGAACAAGTCAAGGAATTTGACAGATCAAGGAAATTTCAACAAAGTTTTTGCAGCACTCTGCAATTTTGTAAATTAGAATCAAAAATCAAAGGAAATTAAAGTTCACAATAAATTTGCATTATTGTTATGGTGCTAAAAAATGCACTGAGCTATTGACATTCATTATATTTACTCATAGTTCTTTTTATCCTCATATTTGTAATAGAAACAAACGTTTTTATTATAAAGCGAAGCATTTTTCTAATTTTATAAAAAAAAAGATTCAAAAAATTATGACTTAAACCAAAGGGGTAAAAAGTAGGATATGTTGGTGATCAACTTGTAAAAAATATTTATTCTGAACATTTTGTGGAAATCGGAGAATTTTGAAACCTTTAAGTGGACATTTTGAATTTAAATATGTTTTTGTTAAAATGTGTGATATCTCATTGAATGTGATATTTTGTTTAAAGAAAGCTGTTAGAAGGTTGACTACTTGTTCACAAAGGTTGTCTAATCCAGTTTAAACATTGCTTGTAGTTATTGAAAAGCTATAAAATTGTTTCAGATGGTTCCAAGCAGTCAGTGCCATCTTCTTCCATACACAGATATGTTGATGCCTACTTCCTCACACCAATACTCTGCCGTCACTGTAAGTTTTACTTGAACATTATATTAACATAGCAGTTGATACGATATCATTACACAGGGTGTTCAGTGACCTGGAATTTATTAGATATTCACTAACAAAATACACAACTTTTATTTATATTAGTCAAAATAACATTTTTCTTCCAGTTAATACACACCACAAATCTCTTTTAACATAGTTTAACACACTAATTCATCTCAATTCTCAAAGTCACCATGTGGTTTTTATGTCGTCTGTCCATCCCTCTACTGGACGTCTTTAGCCAAAGCTATGGTTAGATATTTGCGGGAGAATTCAGTTACATTATAGGAACAACCATTTTAAACTGTACCAGTATAAAGCAAATGTTTAATGTTTCAATACAATCTCACTGAAATCCCAATAGCCCATCGCTGTTGGCTGAAAGCTTTTAGCCCCTTCATAAACTGACACAAATTGTGAATATTATTACATTTAGTTCCAGTATTAGTAAAATAATGCTTTTAATATACTTGAGATATATAATGTATGGAACAGTTGTAAATTGGCGTTGTAAAAACGTTGGGGAGTTTTAAAAACACAGTTTTGCTGGACTCTCTGTTACATACTTTTATAGGGACCAGTTGCATATAACCTGCAAAGGTAGTAAGCTGCAGTGATAAAGGACCACTTTGAATATTTCATTGTTTATGTAAAATGGACATATTTATTTTCATGTAAAATATAAACTTGTTCTATTATACATTTTAGTTTTTAATAAATCAATGTTGTTTTTTAAAAGTTTGTCTTGATGACTCGACTATATTAAATTTAACTAGAAAAGTTTCTTCAAACTTGTCTTGTGGCTAAAAGTATGTTAATATCTATATTTTACCCAAATGAGTAATAAATATGAATAGTAGTGGACACAATTGTTTGTAAATCTTACACTAGTATTTTAAACAAAATTTTGGAGAAAGCATTATTTATAAAACAATATAAGCTCAAAGAATAACGTAATCAAAATATAAGATAGGAATAATAAACTGGAAAATTTCAATTCAATTTTACAAGTCTTAATGAAAACAAAATAAATAAATTGAGATCAATGAAAAATAAAATATAAGGATTAAGCCGAAAGAATAATAAGCTAATAAGCTAAACAAAATTGAGCTCATGAAAACAAACTAAAAAAAAATTGAGCCGAATAAATATTAAGCATAAAAAAATTGAGCCTAGAAAAACAAACTTAAGAAAGGTTGAGTTCAATAAAAAAAATTCAAGGAATAATAAACTAAATAATTGTTTAGCCCAACAAATAATTAAATAAAGGTTTAATTTAGGACTATTAACTACAGAGTTCTTAAAGTAATATTAATCACAATGAATATTAAAAGTTGGTTTGAGGAAATATTACATTTATCCAATTAATTATTATTATTAGCACCGCGTCTTACTACCCGTTCGGGTTATACGCACTTACGCTAATGTGTAATGATAGGTTGATTGTGAAATGGAGGACCTACAGTTTAACATGGATCCAAACCACGGTGGAGGCCTGGCATTCCCCACATTCACAATATGTCTTGTCAGAGGTGAAGGAAGGGTTTGGTAATCAGATAAATTTGTGCTGGGACCAAGGATTGAACCCCGGAACCCAGCACAGAAGTCCAACACCTTACCCCTAGACCGCCAGGTCACCTTATCCAATTAAAATTTTTTTTTATAATAAACACATCACACATATGACAAATTATCTCTGAACATAAATTTTGTACAGTCTTTCTGCTTTTACTACTCATTCACATGAACTCTTCTTGCTTTCAGGGTCATTCATTCTTAATATAACATTTCACAACTACCTTTGTATAATCTTATTAGAATAATTGTGAAGAGTGTTCAACATCCAACATTTCACGGCTAACAAAGGGCAGAGTTGGAAAATTCTGATATCTTTGCAATCATTTCCAAAATACTAAGTAGAAAAGCTTACCGCAGTGGAACTTCCAATTTATGAGGAGCTTCGATAGAATGAAATCTAGTTCAGGGGATTGAATGGTAACAATTAATTTTCTTCCAGGGGCAGCCATTACCTCTTTGTCCTGTGACAGCAGTGTAAAGTGTGAACTGTGTTCTTCTTTTCATTGTAAAAGCCATATTGTGTTCATTCCTTTTATGTTTCTATCCACTTTCCTTTAACATCTTCCAAATATAATGCAATATCTAGCTTTTATTTTAAATATTGAGATCATGGAAAAAAATAATATTTCTCTCCACTTTTAAAAGTTTTTAATGCATCACCTTAAAATTATTGTGAACAAAGTTTTATTATATTTTTTATTTCCAGGTCATACTATCTTTTTTAGTCATAGGTTAAAGAAACTTGAATTTTGTTTTGACTCATTCGGAATAATTCAACAAACTTTGGTGCGTTTTTGTTTGATCTTGTCATGCCCTAGACATAAAATATGTAAAATGAAATGTTTAGCATGTTTGTTAAGAACACGTGGCGGCCATTCAGCTTGTTGAGGTCATAGTGACATATCATGTAAATAACTATTATACTGTCAAATTAACTTTGAGGACCAAACAGTTACTTTGTAAAGGAGCTCAAGATGACTCTCCTTCAAAATAAACCTCTTAGGATGGTAATTTATTTCAATGTAAAACTGATAATGAAAAATAAGTACTTTTTATTCTTTTTAACCTTCAAATCAAAGACAAAACGGTTTGATTTTTTTCTAAAATATGTTATGTCAAAAGACGTCTGGTGGTGGTGGTGATGTTTATCAAATGGTGAATTTTTCATGTGCCATCTTTCACTGAACGTCTGTAACAGTGTCGTATCGACAGTTGTTTATATCTTTGCTTAACACGTCCACATACTGATCACAATACATATTCAATTGATCAATCTTAAGCATTTATCACATTGGAATGACCTCTGCTGTTGGCAAGATCATTAAGACATTAGCACCTGTATCTCCCTCCTACCATTTCTTTTGGTATGACCCTCACATTAGCTTGAAGAGAAAATGGGAAACCGGGAACCACCCTATCCAAAATTTGAACCTCAACCCTCTTGTCACCCACACTCCAGTCTATTTGCTCTTGAAGTCTTAGACTGCGTGACCACCACTGTGAATCCCATACAACTTAAGATTCAGCGGGAGTTGATTTCTAAACTGCGTTTTAGTTATCAAGTCTGCCACAGTACTAAAAAAATAATCTACATGTATAGTTTGACAAAACATATAATGTTGGTAAATAAATTGTTAAGAAATGTGAATGATGGCCTTTTTGTGAACAAAGTTTAAACTAGATATCTTATAAATATGTAACTAATAGGGCGATAAATGATTGTAAAATGTATAAGCTAGACAATGACATCAGTTATGTTTTAGTAATGTACAATGACAGTGAATTAAAGGGTATGGTGGGGGTGGCCCGAGTTGTGTAGTTTTAAAGGTGTACAGCTTTCTGGAGAACTGGCTGCGGGACTGTCGTGCACCTTGGTCAGAATGTGTTCCCACTCTCTCTCTACTCTGATGAAGGTGCAGTGCCTTTAAATACCCTGCTTGCGAAGGATAGAAAGGAACAATTTAACATGACACCGCTACTGGTACCTGCTTGTGTTTAATATTACTCGGTTACGTTAGTGGTCTAGAAAGTACTGTGCTGACTATACACATTTCCTTCGTAGTTCCTACATTACATGTCTTCACCTGGTCTTAGACTCCAGAACAGACTAAATCTCACTTCTGATCACCAAATATCACAGTCTCGATGTTCAAATGCTGTTCCTGACATTTGTTGACACTATCGTCTCTGCTCACAGTGCTACTACCTACCCTACCATCAAGATGGCTGAAGAGGTTTCGGGAAAGAAATGTGTTTTTATGGTATTTAATGAAAGTGCTAGAAGTCTACAGATAGTCTACAATAAATGTGATTGCTGGCATGTTAACTAAAAATGGTAATATTTGAAGACTATATTGTTAGTGATTCTTGTCCTGTCTAATTAGTCCTTAGTTCAACACTTGCAAAACCCACTGGTCTGTGACATATTTCGCCTGTCGCAGTTGCTTGGTCCCTCAAAACACTTGTCTTCAAAAATTAGCTTACTGCCTAACTTTAAGGAGATCAGCTTCCCCTGAGTTGTCAAATCCTGATGACCAATCAATGAAGAGGCGATTCTCTGAGTAGAGGGTTTAAATTCATTTTAACAGAAAATTGGCTCAGCTTGAACTACATTTAATGCAACGCATGGAGCTAGGAACACGTTTTGTGCATCATTGCTTCATTGCCTACATTACACGACTTTGACTCGGTCAATGATGAAATAACTGCAATTCAGTGTAGGGTGTTATGATACTTAATGACGACCATTTCCTTTACTATCATTGATTCTTTCATTTTATTTCACACATCAATTTTCATTTATGTGCTTACCTGTGATTTGCTGCGTAGTTATATGTAACAACATTCCTTAGTAAAGTTAAAGTTGATCCAACTTCTACTTAGTGCTAAGGAACTTACAGATTTGGACTCAATGTACAGAGAAATCTGTTGCTGTGGAGTCGATCTTTTACAGACTATAGACCTTACATATACAGAGAATGTAAATGGAGTTGTATTGTTAAGAAGGTCGACTATTGGCTAGTCAAGTCACAAACATAACTGAAAATGTGTTCAGGAAGTGTCTTGTTCAAGAAAAGTTTCTTCGGCCATTCTGGGTACATATATTTTTGCCACAGAAAAATAAATCCCCCCTTTAATATAAGACTGGTTAATTTTGTTTCAGGTGTCGACTACATTTGGGGGACTGGAAAAGTTGGAACAAAATGTGAAAGTAAGTATTGCAAAGTTTTTAATTTCTTTAAAACTCTCTTTTGCTTGTGTTAAACCCATCAGGGACATGACACTAACCTACAGTGGGGTGGATTGAGGGCCTTTGCACCAGGCTGGGGAAACTGTCTTATAATGGAAGCAAGTTGAACTCGTCTCCTAGGAAAATAAGGAGGGAACCATAATTTATTTAATGTTAGATGGAAAATGTATATTATTCATGGTTGATACACATCTATAAAACAAGGAAAACTTGAAAATATCATGGCATGGAAATTTTAAAAAGTCACTTGAATTCTCGATGTTTTCCAATAATTTTCTAAATCAGAATTAGAATAGCCTAATCTAATGTAAACTTATCTACAACTCATGTTATTTGGCAAAGAGTAGTGCAATATTTATATTTGATAAATGTTGTTTTAAAAATTTAATAGATAGGTGTCAATAATGATTTTTTTATCTATTTGCATAAAAAATACCTGATAGATGCTAATTTTTTATCTGGAAAATTTGGAAAAGTCAGGGCATTTCATAACTCACGAAGTGTCCTTGTAATTATTTGACCAGCTATGGCAAAGCTTTTGCATAGTACCGGTATGTTGACACACTGAACATGATCTTAATATTGCTCTTTTATTCCAAAAATACAATTGGTTAAACTTCCAATATAAGGATAACCTGATATATTCAATAAGAGTCCATCTAGCACTTTTGGACTCAACTAATATTGAGTATTAACTAATTTATTACAATATTTATTCTTTCGTCTGTCTAGTCGTCTAACACTAGTTTTGTTTGTGTTGATTATTTGTAACAGTTCTGCTCCTCTGATAAAAATAGTTAGGAGTGGGTTGGGTACTGATGGAGCAACTTGTTCTCTTCAAGGTGAAACAAACACATTTATACTCCTTTCGATTCTGTTTTAAATATGGTGACAGTGAATTATGACAGGCATCTGTGGATAGAAATGTAAGATACCAGCGTATGCACACAACTAAAAGTGTAACGTCCAAGCTGCCTGGGACTGTAGCTGGAGTTGCACGGCTATGACTGCAACAGACCATGGTGACACTCACCGCATGCGATGGTTGCATGGGGTATTTTCCAAGACGCGGTTCCAGCTGCACTCATTTGATTGTGAGATGGATTAGAGTGCAGGTGGTCCAAGTAACAACCTTTTTGGATATTTTAAGGGAGGAAGAAGATGACAAAATAATTTTAACGTGGTGGTACAGCGGAAGGAAAAGACAAGGTGAACACATGCCAACATGTCCTTGTATGTTGGATGTTTTAAATCGTATACGCATGGATGTTGGGATACTAACTCAACAGCACCACATCCTGTGAGTGGGTCATTAGTACCTCCAGTTTACGTTGTCTAAACAATTTTTAAATAGATTTACACACACAATTCAATAAAAAAGGCAATGTTGCTGTGACTCAAGCCGTGGTCGCAGGTAACTGTCACACCTTAAACGAACAATTCTAGCCACAGATTTTTATAAATTGTGTTTTAGTCAGGTCCTTCAAAAAAGGTTAGCTGGATATTTTTAGTTATTATTTTAGGTTTGTTCATATTCTTATTTTAAAATCCTGTTGTAATCTAAGTACAGCTTTTAATGAGACTAATTGTGCCTTTTATGAGAAAAGTATGAACTCTCTACCATAGTTTGTACATATCATAACATGTTTTTATTTAGATATGAAGGGAAGTCAAATTTGACTTCTGATGTCAGTGAAAGGTCAAATCCAATATGGCCACCCCTCCACCTAGCCTAATGTTTCAATGTGCTTAACTTAGGAAGCAAATAGTGTAGAAAGGCATTTAAGGTGTAATTTACAAAGAGATGCTCATTTATCAGGCGACACTCTATAGAGATCTCCCGAATTTAAGAAATTGCAGTAAAGTGAAGGCCCAAGGTCAATATTGACATAAATAAATGTGAATAGCCTATATAATTTATGTGTGATAATGTAAAATATAAATAATGAACAATATATGTATATGTAACATAGGTAAAGAACAAACTCAACCATCTCTAGAACATAAGCACAGTGCAATGTACTTGAGTGCAACTTTGTCACACCTGCAGCAACCAGTTAAAGGTACAGTTGATCAATTCATGAAATGAATCTGATGCTTCAGGGAGAGTGGTCCAAAGAGGCTGCCACCCAGTTGATTCCTTTGTCCAGCCCCAGTCAGAGGGCTCTGGAATATCTGGATTCATGACCAATGTCTGGTTCCAGCAGTTGGCCTGGTAGCAAGCTCGCTTGATGTGCTGCTTGAGTGCTGCCTGGGTTGCAGGAATGTTTTCTATTGATCTAGACTTCTGTGTGAAGAGCTGCTTCCTGGCACCATTAACCTCCATGATCTCATGGGTTCGGTCATGTATCAGCACAACAAATCGCTACGGCAATAACATTTAACTCATGAGTGATCTCAAGTGGCATAGATAGTTCATGGAAAGCATCATTCACCTCTGGGAAAGACTTCCAAGTATCCCAGGCAGTCTTCTTTCCTCTACCAGGGAATGTGGAAACAGTATCACACCTGATGAAAGCGTGAAAGACTTAATATATGTATATGTAACATAGGTAAAGAACAAACTCAACCATCTCTAGAACATAAGCACAGTGCAATGTACTTGAGTGCAACTTTGTCACACCTGCAGCAACCAGTTAAAGGTACAGTTGATCAATTCATGAAATGAATCTGATGCTTCAGGGAGAGTGGTCCAAAGAGGCTGCCACCCAGTTGATTCCTTTGTCCAGCCCCAGTCAGAGGGCTCTGGAATATCTGGATTCATGACCAATGTCTGGTTCCAGCAGTTGGCCTGGTAGCAAGCTCGCTTGATGTGCTGCTTGAGTGCTGCCTGGGTTGCAGGAATGTTTTCTATTGATCTAGACTTCTGTGTGAAGAGCTGCTTCCTGGCACCATTAACCTCCATGATCTCATGGGTTCGGTCATGTATCAGCACAACAAATCGCTACGGCAATAACATTTAACTCATGAGTGATCTCAAGTGGCATAGATAGTTCATGGAAAGCATCATTCACCTCTGGGAAAGACTTCCAAGTATCCCAGGCAGTCTTCTTTCCTCTACCAGGGAATGTGGAAACAGTATCACACCTGATGAAAGCGTGAAAGACTGGCAGAGTATGACACCACCACTAATGCTGCTACTGCTACTGCTACTGCTGCTACCACCAGCATCAACGGTACATATTGTTGGTCACCTTCTTACACCCCTTTTATACAGCATCTGTCAAATGAAAAAATAATCTAGTATCGACCTCCTCTTGCAAACAAGGGACTAGGCAAGCCAAGTATGACTCAGCTGGAGAGCAGAGGACTCCACTTCCATATGTTGCATAACTTCCCAAGTAATAGTTCCCTCTGCTCTTGGAAGACATCAGTGTGACAGGAAATCAAACAATTTGGTCTTCGAAGGAACTCCTTCCATTTCTTTGCCATCAAATTAGAAGAAGTCACCCTTTTCCTTGTGCTCTTTCCCCTCTTCTCTCGCATTGCGGCGTTTAGGCTGTCAGGTAGGTATTCATCCCAAACAAGTTCGATGCAACTGTTCTCCTCAAGGTGCGCAGAGCTGTGTGGTGCGAAAACCCTTTCTGCATACCCTTGAAATGTTTTTGCTATTCCATGACTTAGAACCACAGCTACACCATTGAAATTTGTTGCATCAATTGTAGGCATAGAATTGTTTTTGACAAAATCTGATTCCAGGCTTTTTAATCCCATTTCACATTTTTCCTCCACTTGACAGAGCTGGCGGGGCTGCACATAAATAGTCTGTTTCCATCTCGGGCTTGACATGGGATGTTCAGTGCTGCTAACTGTTCCTTCTGTTTCAACTTAATCTTGACATGTGGTCTACTGAACACTGGCAGCTTGTTCCATGGCAGTTTTTTCTGTGACAGGTATTTTGGGTGACCATACGTTCCATTATCAACAAGACAGTCTCATTTTTTACAAAAACTTTAAAATATGCTTAGATATTGGTGTCATTCATAACCTAAAATCATGTTCGCACCAATGGCTGCTATTGTAGGTACAAGTCATTAGTGTAACCATTGATAGAGGCGGATTGATCAAGATCGGCAATTACTCATTGAATACATAATGAAGCTTTCGAGTCAATTATTCAGAGAGAATAAAAACACTTGGGCATCTCACCGTAGTGTTAGTTTAGTTCTGGGTTTCTGTGTTCTGTGTGTTAGTTGGTTACATCATATACATGTTGCATACCTAGAATTTCATATTACATTTTTTAAAGTTCTAAAGCCTCAATTAAAAAAAAAAAATCAAAGTAGCAAAGGTGTGCATTCAATGATGCTCCAAAAAGAATTCAAATTCATTAGACTCGACAAGTTGTGTAGTGATAAAACCAAAGTGGTATGTCAACATTGTAATGTCCATTTTTCCGTTGCTCATGGAGGTAGGAGACATCATTCAACATCTACATAGCCAGAAACATAAAGATGCTGGATAACATTGCTCATTTATTGTGAGACTTGATGCTGGTGTTGGTGAAAGCGATAAAATGGCAGCATGTGAAGCTCTTGTTGCTTATCATACTGTACATCACAATCAGAGCTTTGGAATAAATGGCTGCTTGTCGAAATTGATCAAAAAGATTTATGAACCGAAATTTTCTTCAGAGCGTACAAAGTGACAAGCATTAATTACAAATGTTCTATCACCATTTATACTGGATGAAGTAATAATGGATTTCATCAAAACTAAAAGTATTATGGTAAGTTTAGATGTATCAAACAAAAAGGACATTGAACAGTTTCCGATTGTTGTGCGGTACTTTTTAGCAAACTTTGGTGTTCAAGTTAAAATTATAGATTTTACTTGCTTACCTGGTGAAACATCCAACCTACAAAGTGCTATGTTGAAGGGCGTAATTGATAAATTCGCTTAACAAAACAAAATTGTTGTTTGTGTGCTAATAATACCAACACAAATTTTTGTGGTTGCAATAGAGTTGGTAAAAAAAATGTGTGGCGAAAAGTTGAAATGTTACTGGAGTGAGAGAGTATTGATATTGGTTGAGGGGACGCACATTTTACACAATTGTCTCTAGTGTACTGTTGATTACTTGCCAATCGATATTGAATGTTTTCCGGTAAAAGTACTTTTATATATGCACAGTAAGAGTTGAAGAACCTAAACACTTTTGTACCTTTGCAGGAATAACTCATACTAAATTGTTAGAACATGGGAATACAAGGTTTTTGTTATTGGTCTCATCAAATGAAAGAATTTTAAACATGTTTAACGGCCTTAGTTCGTATTTTCTATTCCGAGAAAAATGCGCTGCCCTGTTGCGGAAATTGTTTGAAGATTGCTGTTGGAACCTGTGTTTATCATTTACAAGAGATCAAGTTTCTATATTCCAGCCTAGAATAGGTAAACAAGTGAAAGTCCAGTTTAGAAAATACTGAGAAATTTAAATGGGTGCTACTAGGGAATATGCCTGAATGGAAAGAAATTCATGGCGGTTTGAACAAGGAAATGATCACAGGAACGGATGAAGCTTGTGTATTCGATCATTGGGGCCCAGTTGTGAGCTGGTCGGATGCATGGAATGAAGAAAATATGTCTGTTTCTGATAGATGGGTGCAAACATTTTCTGAAATGAGTGAATTTTTTTAGATTTTCAGGATTTTTGTAATTTAGTAGAGTTTCTTCTTTGTTTACTAGGCAGCACAGCATCTGTGGAAATAATATTTTATATTATGAATAGCCTATGATTTAAGAATTCCATGAAAGCCATGCTGATTGTAACATGGAGTGTGATAAGTTTTATGACAGGATTTTGAAAGACTGAAATTTGTTGCGCAAAGTAAGTTCATCTGAAAAATACTCGTGGTATGGGCAAGATGAAATGCAGTCTCCATCGACATCAAACTTAAAAGTTTTGGTGTGGGTTATGTGAAGAATGATTGTAAGCTCACTGTGTTTATGTTATTTAAAAAGGGGTTTTAATTTGTGTAATAAATTAACAATTTTTAATATATTTTTTTTTAACTTGACTCCAATGGTCTCAATCCTTCTCACATTATCAGCCTTTGTGTCAATGACAAGTAGGTCTTGGCTGTGGTCAAGAAATGTATTCCCCATCTCTTCCAACACTGTCACAAGTGCCTTAACATGCCTAAGGAAATCGTCTTACACCTGATCAAGGTGAGGGTATCTACCAGTATTACCAGCACAATCACCATCTTGTTGATGCATGGACTGTTCTTTAAACTATCTAGTGATCCTGGCAATTTCTGACCCTGGTACAATCCAACGTCTGAGTGCTCCTGGATTACCTCTCAGTCCAATAGTCCCACCAGAACCTCTCACCGATGCATTGTTCTACTCGTGGCACTGGTCCAGTGCTAGGACATCTTAGTATTTCTCACTAAGAGTCATCATATCATGGATGTGTACGGCAAGCCATCTTGAGTACTGTTTGTGATCTAGGTCGAAATGATGTCGGTGATTCCACATACCGCTGGAAGTTACCTGATGGAGCTCAGCAAGAGAAGCTCCAATGAAAGAGTATTTAGCCAGTAGTCAAAATGGACACTGGCTTTGGCTTGTGTTTGATACCACTCCTCATGAGTAGAAACATGCAGAAGGTTAGGCTATTTTTAGGGGAAAAGTTGTGTTATTTTTCTCAAAGTGATGATATTATAAGCTGAAAGCATTGTTATTATTTACATAAATACAAGTCGAATTATTATTCATTCAGATAAACTAGGATAAAACTGTCTACATTTTTCGTTCATATTGTGGATTTAACTATTTATTCGCACAAAACATTTCACGCTTAGTGATATCAAGCTTGATATATCAATATTATTACCTTCGACTCTTACAAATAGCAATATCAAAATAATCGATTATTAATTTAGATTTAGACTAAACAATAACACCGAAACATGTCGTCATAGAAGACTAAACTACTATCAAATAAGGAGAGAAGGGAATAAAAATTAAGAAGATATTTTGCCAAACATGACCACCTGTAGCAATGTCCTTGCTTGGACCTAGAGTAAAATTTTTTAAAGGCTTTAAACAAAGAATTGATTTATTGAAATTTAAGTATTGTAGTGTGTGAAAGTAGAAATCATGATTTTTAATGCTAACCTCAGATAAAAATGGTTGAATATTCGGAAAACACTAATTTTTGCTGTGATCCATTTTATATACTTATAGAATAATTAAAGACAAATACTATTCATATAAACGGCAGCCTTGGTATAGTGCTATCACCGCGTTGAAAATTATATTGCATGATGTGGTGTTTGCCAAATTACAGAGAAATTGTGTTTATTTAGAAAAAATATATTAAATTCATTATATTCGCTTGAAAACAGTAGAATTAGTGTCAAAATTCATTTTATCGCAAATGCGAATTTTGCATGTCCCTACTCATAAGGTTTGCATGTCATCACTAACATCGAACTTACATTCTTCACTGTAAGCTTGTTGGAGAAGTATATGAAGGCTTGCAGCAGTGACCTGGTTTGCATGGCGGGTATTGGTGATACGATCGGCCTTTGTGAAGAAATGTGCGGTTTCGGAACTTGCACTGTCAGCTTGTACCAGGGCGTTTGTCCGCCAGTCTCCCAATGTGCAAGCCACCAAACATTATGACAACGTGATCTTCTCCATGGGTGGCTGGCCAGGTCCACTGGATTTCCTTTGCAAGAACATAAAGTGGTTGTTCAGCAGCAAGGGCAAGAATTGTATAAGAGTTGAAGTGCTGAACAGTCCATGGAGTGCCGTCATCGCCTCATCACCACTGAGTGAACGTTGTCTAGAAAAAGAGGCAATAGTGCGTTTAGTGCAGGTCAGTGGCGTAGGCAGCCATCCAGGATTGATGTTGCAAACTCATATTATTCTTCAGCCGCGCTGCACTGAAGTATTTCGTCGTGGGAGCTGCTGGTGGCACAATTGTGAAGCTTGATGGCCGAGGTGTCACTGATTTGCTGGAAGAAACATCTTGACTGATCATTGGTACACCACAGTCAATTCCTAAACGTGTGTACGACCGGTGCTGCAGTAATGAGGTTTCCGTACTATGGAAGTATTCTTTTATTGTTGCAGAACTAGTGTTGTGGTCATTGTTGTCAACAGCTGCTGTTGTCAACAGTTCATGATGCATCTTTAGTGGCCACATTATATCTTCAGACAGGCACCATTGGCAATGGCTGATGATTCATGAAAGTCTAGAAATCTGAAAATAATATATATAAAGTGTCACCAAACGAATGGGTATCCCTAAATTATTTGTAAATGATACCTAAATGACTTTCTACACTATTTGAGACCTAAGTTATTTAAACACTAAGCTCAGTAGAATGACGGCCATATTGGAGTTGACCTCTCACCGACCTCAAAGATCAAACCTAACTTACCTCAACAACTAAATATAAACATTATGGTGTATACTAACTATGGTAGATATTAAATACTTTTCTTACAAAAGACATAATTGTGATGATGTGCTCACCTAAGCTGCTACACTCTCTCATTTATTTACTGTCAGTGTGAATGTTAGCCACACGACACTGTCCTGTCAGTGTGAATGTTAGCTACGCGACACTGTCCTGTCAGTGTGAATGTTAGCCACACGACCCTGTCCTGTCAGTGTGAATGTTAGCCACACGACCCTGTCCTGTCAGTGTGAATG